>JBAMJV010006730.1:0-82500 GCA_037951105.1 Echinarachnius parma
CAAATTGTCGCCGACGACAATTTGTGCAGTAGTCGACAATTTGTGGTGTGAGGTTCTGCAAAATTGTGCACAAATTGTCGCCAACAACAATTTGTGCAGGGACGACAATTTGTGGTGCAACAGGGGTCGTTGCATACCCTATTGTGTGCACATCTATACCCCCTTGAACAAATCTGGTTATTTTACATATCCCACATTCATGTAAATGTGGATTTAAAAGGATATAATTTTTTATATAGAATATTTAACATGTTCCATTCTTTTTTTTGTATTGGCATGTTACGAATTTAACAATAATTTAGGCCGTTACCTAGTTTTTCTCTTCCCAACATTAAAGGGGTAATTCAGTTTTGGTAGAGAGGGTGCTGCACAACACAATTTTTGTGTGAGGTAATGAAAAACTGAGTGTCGAATTTGAAAGAACATGCAATTTTAATGCCAGAATAAACTTTATTTGGTCAAAATCGGTTCAGAAATGGCTGAAATATCAATAAATGTATCCGATCGTAATGCGATGATTTAAAAAAAAAAAAAAAATGCTTACACTTTGTCATGAATTTTCAAAAGCGGTTTTTAAATAGTTGTTGATGATCTCTCTATTTAATCATTATTTTAACAAAACATAACATGCATAATTTTGTATGAAAAATGGTTGAAACCAATGCCTTTTTAGAGAGCGCCCTCTTGTTTTTTTTAATGGCTCTTTTTGAATGATTACAGGCTTTTTACTTAGTCATTTGTAATTTTGTATACCTTTCGACAGTGGCGTAGCGTGGTCGGACTGATTGGGGGGGGGGGGGGGGGCACGCAAAATTATTGGGGGCCGGGGGGTACACCTTATGTATTTCTTTTTTTTTTTTTTTAAATGGCCCCTTATGTTTTCTATTGTTTTTTCAAAATTATTGGGGGGCACATGGCCCCCCCCCCCCCCCGTGCCCCCCGTAGCTACGCCACTGCCTTTCGAGCATGGTGGAGTTATAACTATTAGTTTGTAATGTTACTGTGTAGGTTTTGGTTACTTAAGTTCAGCATTACTAAAACTGTACTACCCCTTTAAGAATGAATCTAACATTATTGTATACAATATTCTTATCGTAACCAAAATGAGGCTTAGGAGTGAGTCATAATTGTGATGAGGAGGCTGTTTGCACACAAAGCACGCGGCAACACTTAAAGCCTAATAACAGTATTGGGAAAGTTACCGGAAATTTTGATTTGATATCACTTTATTGTCAATTCAACAAAGGAACAAGGGTAAAGGTGAACAGACTCTTACATATAGCCCAGGACATGACGCATAACTGTCAATGCAGGGCTTAAACGTAATACAATATAATACATTATGTAACAATTTACTAAATAAAATGAATTCAATCATCATAATATGATGATATGATAATATTATTAAATACATGTATTTCTAATTCAATTAAATAACAAAAGGCGCATCGGGAATAAAGAAGTCATACCCTTAAGCATCAACAACAACAATAATTACTAAATATCAAATACCATTTTAAAACAATTCAGCGGACAAAATGCAAAAAGTAAACCTACAGCGATTTTACTCAATATCGAAATTCTAACTTTAACCTTCCTATTTAATAAATTGAATACTTGAGGTGAGCGTTCGTTTGAGCGTATTGTATAATTACAATATATACAAACTGGCATATTCCAATAATAATAGGATATAACAGACAAAGTACAATGTATTTCACCAAACATAGTCATATTTTATATCAAATCCTTTTACGCAAAATGGATACTCAGCCACGCACGAGATTGTGCCTATATACAGGGCGTATCAAAAAAAGCGTTACACTTTTGAAAAAATCTGTCAAAATTACATTTCAAAATATTTTGAAGATTTTTTCATGTCGATAGATGCCCAATCGTCTCATCTATCAAGTGCCACTAACAAAACAAATTTTCGTTCACGCTTGGGCGAACACTGACTGCTTTTGTCCAGAGTGTGAAAAATGACTTGCGCCAAATTAAATTAAGGATTATGTTATGATCATAGGCGTACCCAGGGGGAGGGGTCACCCCCCCCCCCCCTTAGACCAAACAATTTTGGGGGGTTTAACCCCCCCCCCCCCCCCCACCAATTTCAAATTTTAACTGTTCTCGAGACCACATGTCAATGGTCTCGACCGTCATTTTCGATGGTCTGTCTCGACCTCAAAAACTGTGGTCCCGGCCTCGAAAATGTCAAATTTTCCACGACCACCACCCCCCCCCCCCCCCCCGCCCTCGCTTACCGGATTCTTAACCACTGGGTCTTGGTGTCGGCCTTGAAAATTGTGCACCGGACCTGGTCTTGGCCTTGAAAATTTTGCAGGTTCTTCGTCTCGGCTTTGAAAATTTTCTAGGACCCCCCCCCCCCCCCCTCCCGCTGACATAATTTTTTTCTGAACCTACCCCCCCCCCCCCCTTAAAAAATCCTGGGAACACCACTGGTACCCACTGGTTATGCTAGTCTAGGAATTATCTGGCAAAGAGCAATTTATATGAATGGGAGTACTTACTTGGACTGCTGGATTAATTTTCCCTCTTCTTTCAATTTGGCGCAAGTCAATTGTTACACTCTGGACAAAAACAGTCAGTGTTCACCCAAGCGTGAATGAAAATTTGCTTTGTTAGTGGCAATTGATAGATGAGACCATTGGGCATCTATCGACATGAAAAAAACTTCAAAATATTTTGAAATGTAATTTTGACAAATTTTTCAAAAGTGTAACGCTTTTTTTGATACGCCCTGTATAATTAATATGGAGTGGACTGCTAGCACTGTGCGTATACAAAATCTAATATCAAAATGTGCCTGCAATTAATATGGGGTACCCTGGCCATGTACTATGCGTATACAAATTTCAAAATCTAATATACAAATGCATATTTTCAATACTTTTTTAAGGGCATGAATATTACGCGCGACCGCTTAATTTAAAATTCAATATCAACATTACGAATGTCATTTTAGCACATATTAAAAATAGTAACAACATCTTATTTTTTCTTTTTACTTTACGAATCTACAGCGACTACTGTACTTTGTGCAAAAAGTAAACCTACAGCGACTTTACTCAATATCGAAATTATTACTTTAACCTTCCTATTTAATAAATGTAATGCTTGTCATGAGCGTTCGTTTGAGCATATTGTATAATTACAATATATAAAAACTAGCATATTCCAATAATAATAGGATATAACAAACAAAGTACAATATACATGTATTGGCCAAACTAATTATTCAATAACGTTGAATAAGTATAAAAGGGGCTTGACAAGCATTTTATAAATATTTACTTAAAGTCATCGAATAAATGTGGGACCCACATTTTTCCGATCGGATATATTCATTGATATTTCAGCTGTTTCTCAACCGTGTACTACAATTCGTTTTATCCTTGAGAATTTAGTTTTTCATAACCTCACAAATTAATTATTACCCTAAGCGCCCTCTAAACCAAAACTATACTATCCTTTAAAACAGAATTTAGAAGAAACTAAATATGGGGAAAGGAAAGGATACCACTGGCGTAGATCTGTAATTGATCTACAGTACAGTATATACGCCCTGTGAAGGATGCACCATGTGTTATACCTATGCGTGAACAGCGTTGGAATACTTAGCAGCCTATAATTATTAGCAGCCCGTTTCATTTTTGTATTTGATTGAGTCTATAATGTAATTACACGTCGTCTATTTTATACAACATTATGCAATATCTCCGATTTTGGTTAAAGGGACAGTCCTTCTTTTACAAAACGTCTGAACAGTTCCCAGTTGACGGATGAGGATGAATGTAACACACACACCAACAAAAATCAGATTGAACAGCCCGGTAATTTGGATTCTACGAATGAAATACGAATGCGTCCCTCCATCAAACTATATATCGGTCAATAAAAAAGTTTAACTGATTTAGCATAATATTACAGTAATATTGTACTTATTCTTGTAAAGGTATTGTGAAGCCGACATTTGTAAAGGTATGTCACGGAAAAAAATCTCAAAAATGAAGAATAGCGAGGTTTGGTTATTTTGCTTAGTATTCGGTCATGCCATTGTTATATGTACGCGGGTCACGAGCTAGCGCGGGTCACGTAGGGGTGACGCATAGCGTTGTGGTACTCCGTGGAATCCGTGTACGAACTTCCTCACTGGGTGAATACACGTATAGTGCACAATTAACCGTTGGACGATGGTTTATTAGTTTTAGCTCTATAACTCCACGAAAAAGAGATTTCAAGCCCTAATTTTTTCAGGCATGCTATTAAATGTCATTTTCTTTCATATAAGACAATAATCTCACAACTTTTGAAATTTGGCTTGCAAAAGAGGGTCTATCCCTTTAACACGATATTTGGGGCCCATATAGTTTACCACCATAGGCGTAGGGCACATTTTTCTCAGTGGATCTGAGATCATTTGCCAGAATAATTATCCTTCCTGTTTTTTCACCTGACAAGCTTAACAAAAAGTAAAGTCTTCGCCGTTTTGATGCCCACAAATAATATGGTTTTGATAATTTAGTCCGAAATTAACACGATTTTGCCCGAATATGAGATGTTGTAGCTTGCCCGAAAATGACGTATTATTGTCTTAAAATGACATGACTTTGCCAAATATAACATGATATATAGTTAATTTGCCCGAATGTGACATGAATTTGCCCAAATATGACATAGTTTTGCCCGAATATGACAAGTTTTCAATACTCCCGGGCTGCAGCAGCCCCTCTGCCCCACCTCCTACGCCTATGTTTACCACTGGCTAACTGGGCCCTATAGGCACCATATAAAATCCGATGTGAACCCGATGTGCTTTCCAAACCATATCCCTTCAATTAGGCGCCACGTGATATCCATGATCATGTTATTATTATCTTAAAGGGATCTAGTAACTTTGTTGACATGTGCGAAAAGTGATGAATGGTTGATCCAATGTATATTGTTAAATGTTATCTGATATGTCCACTGGGTATTGCGTGAAAATGTCAAGTTTAATGGACGTTATATATGGCCGAGTAATGAGCAAAAATGCAAAGTGATATTCGCTAACTCATTGCACTGACTTTGTACACGGTAACGACTATCAAGTGGATAGTTTAACATCTGAATCGTAAATATCTTTTAAAGAAAGGGAAATTCGAAAAACCAAAACCTGGCCCATGCTTCTATTGTTAATACGCATACAACAGGGTATGAGGGAACCACTAACATTCCAACTGGATCTTGAGGATTTCGACAATGTTACTAGATCTCTTTAATTATAACAATAAAACTACAGTATTGTTGAAAATTAGTTTTAGGCAAAACGTGTCACGTCTTGAACACGTGATTATGCTTTTCCATATAACAACTTTCAACTAAATGAAGGTGTGGCAGAACCACACATCAACCAATCACAATTGATTTTGACGAGACAGGATATTATATTACATCCAGGCATCATAGGTATACCTAGTAGGCATCCACAATTTTTTTATAAAAGTAGCGTATCAAGCAGGCTTGCCATCACAAGGTATTTCGCCGTTTCAAGAATAGTTTTGAATCATCTCTTCGTTAATCGACAACCTCCACAGCTCGAGCAAAAATGGGTAAGGTAACTCTGGTACTCCTGGCTTGTCTCGTGCTGGCCCGCCAGACGCTCTCTTTGGGATGTCATAACGTCGGTTTCTCTGTGTCACTGACGGAAAATGTCGGGCCCTCATCAACAACTGACATCGTCAAATGGGACAAAATCTTCTCCAACGTAGGTAAACGCGTTCAGCTTGACCACGGGGAAATTCACTGCTCCAGTGAGTGGTGAGTGAGCACTAATACCAATTAAATACAAACAAAAATGCTCAGAGCTGCATATCCGCTTTACCGTGTGTCTCATAAAGAATGGTACAGTTGAAAAATATTTGTTTAAGGTATGAACTAATAATTTGAAAAATGTTAATATTATTTTCGTGTCTCGTTTAAGAAAAATAACCAGGCTTCCTGATGCCAAGGCTAAGCCTAATGGTTTTTATTTCAGCTCAATTTGATTAGTCAGTTAAAGATATGATGAATTGTTTGCAGTACATCGAAATCCACTTTGTGCCGATTTACGTTCCTTGCATTATGTGATTTAGCAAGACTTAATTATCATCATAGCAAACAAGTGTAGCACGTATTATGCAATCATTCATTCAACCATGCCGTTAAAATGTTGCTCGCATTACCTGATTTGCATTACAAAGAATTTCACACCTTTTGTTAAAGGGGACCACTAGGCAAAGAACAACACATAATTATATGATTTGGTACCGTTTTGTGATACCAAATAGATACACAACATTTTGCAAAGGGTTGGGTAATTCACAAACAGTGCGAGATAAGCGAGTGCGCCAATGCTATTCACGCGTACGTTTTGAGACAATCATGACAATAGAATCCCGGACGATAGTTCGCTCTGGCGTCTGGACAAAGTTAGTCTTAGTACATGCACCCCCATAAAAGCATGCTTTAGAATGCTGATGCGTTTTCCATTATATATTTTTTCTGGAAATATATTTTTCTGAACTTGTTGATGGAAAGATCTACTGAAGATGTTACCTTTCATTTATAAGAATATTATTTTTGGGTGGTGGTAACCTTTACGTTAATATAAGCTTTACAAACTCCTCAACCAATCATGCCAATTGTCTACTGAAGTATAATTTGATAATTAATGCGTGTTATGGCAATGCGAGCCTTGAATGAACCTCAACTATGTCAATATCAAATAAAACAATTCAGAAAGAATATTAATGGTCTTGAGATGCAAACACAAAGCCTAACAAATGATTTCAATAGATTCCAGTAACAGTGTCCAGCAGTTCTGCCTTCAGTTTTGCTACACAATTATAGAAACTGCCAAAAGTGCAAGGAATCTGAAGCAATCGAAATCGTTTGGCAATGTCAATTTGGAAGCACTCTATCCAGAATTATTTTTTTAATGGAGATCCAACCAACTGCCACCCATTCAAACTTGCGTCTAGCACTGGCTTAAACCAGCGCAAGTATTAAAGGGGTAGTACAGTTTTGGTAAGGCTGAGCTTTAGTAACCACAACCTTCAGAATAACATTACAACCTAATAGTTATAATACCACCATGCTCAAAATGTATAGAAAATTACAAACGACTAAGTAATACGCCTGTTATCATTCAAAACGAGCCATTAAAACACAAGAGGGCGCTCTTTAAACAAGCATTGGTGTCAACCATTTTCATACAAAATTATGCATGTGTTGTTTTGTTGAAATAATAATGAAATAGAGACATCACCAACAACTATTTAAAAACACCTTTTGAACATTTTTGAAAAAGTGTAAGCATTTTTTAAATTTTTCAAAAAAATCATCTAATAAATTTGGGCCCAAATTTATTCCGATCGGATATTTGTATTGATATTTCAGCCGTTTCTAAACCGGTTTTAGCCATTAAATTGTATGCTCTTTCAAATTTTACACTCAGTTTTGTATTATCTCACCAAAAAATTATTTCGTGCAGCGCCCTCTATACCAAAACTGAACTACCCCTTTAATGGAACTGTCTAGTCTCAGCCTTGGCTCGGCCAGGACGGGAGGTGATTTACATAGATCCTAGACAAGCAGTGGGGTAGCTACGGGGGGGGGGGGGGGGCACGGGGGGCCCGTGCCCCCCCACCCAATAATTTTGAGAAAAAAAAATAGAAAACATAAGGGGCCATTTTTTTGAAAAAAAACAAAGAAATACATAAGGTGTGCCCCCCAATAATTTTGCGTGCCCCCCCCCCCCCCATTCAGTCCGACCACGCTACGCCACTGTAGACAAGGCTAACCACTGTTATCGCAAGTGTAAATGGAACAGTGCATGGCTATCATAACTCTCCGCATGCGCATTACGGTCTTGTTCTATCAGCGCATGTGCTCTGTGCACATACTTTGCATAGCCATTGTTACGTCACAATTAGGGTGCACTAGGTTAGTTTTCGTATTGCGCATGCCCAGAAGCATCCTAGGCTAAGCCAGATCAGTGTTGCATTCATACTTGCGCAATACTTGTCCAGTGTTGATGCATTGTATGAATGGGTAGACAGCTTATCCTATCTAGGCCAGTGCCAGGCCAGTGCCGAGCCAGTGATATATGCAAGTATGAAGCTGACAACCATAAACCCCTCTATTATTAACAGAGCCAAATCTATTTGTACGCTTTATAATGTTTGTGTCAGTACGCTGTTTAAATAATGGTCGAGTACTATGTCATTTCAGGTGCTAATTGTAATTCTGTATTTACAGTCCATACCACATTATGTTGAGCTCACATGAGCCAAGATGTAGAACTGATGTGCAATGTTTATTGTACACACTGTATACCTTGTATCATATACAACTACTGCATGGATGGTCTTCCATCATTCCATGTCCATGCAACGTCGTCGATGACGTATTACTGTGGTCTATAATATCAGACCCTAGATGTACTATCAGCACACTCTAGCCATTATTCAATTGTTATAATTGTATAATTGTTAGTGAGAATACCAAATATTACCAATGCAATGTACATTACTATTCATTTCATATTTTAATGAATTTTTCTGACTGTACCATTCTTTTCGCAAGTCAAAATGAGCCAAGCTTTTAGAGCTAGCAGATTCTTGCTCTGGGCGATAAACAAATACCCATTAAAGGGATAGTTGAGTTTTGGTAGAGAGGGCGCTACACAAAATATTTTTTTGTGAGATAATGAAACACTGAGTGTCAAATTAGAAAGAGCATGCAATTTGAATGACAGAATAAACTTTATTTGATAAAAATCGGTTCAGAAATGGCTGAAATATCCAAAAACATAACCATTTGTAATAAATGTGGGACCCCACAATTTTTTTTATTTAAATGCTTCCTCTTTTCAAAAATTTACAAAAGAGGTTTTTAAATAGTTGTTGATTATCTCTCTATCTAATCACTATTTCAACAAAACATCACATGCACAATATTTTATTAAAATGGTTGAAACCGATGAGTGTTTAGAGCGCGCCCTCTTGAATTTTAACGGCTCTTTTTTTAATGATAACAGGCTTTTTACTTAGTCATTTGTAATTTTGTATTCCTTTCGAGCATGGTGGAGTTATAACTATTAGTTTGTCAGTGGCGGATCTACGGGGGGGGGGGGGGGGGGGGGGGTTAGGGGGTTTAAACCCCCAAGTGAAAATGTATCAGTGAAAAAAAGTGAAAAAAGTGAAAAAAATTCACTTACGGGGGTTCAAAATAGCCCAAAAAATCGGCTCGTGGACAAAAGTGAAAAAGAGGTGAAAAAAATCACTTACGGGGGTTCAAAATAGAACCAAAAAATTCGCGGCTCGTGGGCGAAAGTGAAAAAAGGGTGAAAAAATTCACATACGGGGGTTCAAAATAGCAAAAAACAAAATCGCTGCTTCGCGGCTCGTCGACGATGCTCCGCATCGTCATTGGGTCAACCCCCCCCCCCCCTAGAAAAAATCTAGATACGCCCCTGTTTGTAATGTAATGGTGCAGGTTTTGGTTACTAAAATTGAATTTGACCAAAACTGTACTCTATTTACCAGAACTCAACTATCCCTTTAACATTGAACAGCTCTATAAACAACAAGCAGAGTGATGGTCTTGTTTACTCTAGCCTGTAAATGTTCCAACCCTCACTCTGCTTGTTTTGTGTGTATAGTTCAATGTTAATGTGTATTACTATTTGTGGCCTAGAGGAAGGATCAGCTAGATCTGAAAGCTCGGCTCATTTTAGTCTTTCGTCAAGACTCTCACGCTATATGCACAATTACGCGAGCGGAGCGAGTGGAGAGTGAGCGAATAAGAAAGCGAACACATCGAGCGCGAATCGCGAGGAGCCAGTTCGTCCCGCTCGCTGACCCCGTGCTCTCTCACAGCTAGCTAGCTCGCGATCGCATAGAGAATCTCCAAGCCATATAGAGCCTTGACTAAAGGCTAGGCTCATTTTGACATACAACTTTTGTATGCAGTTAAAAAGGTGAACCCAGACAGGTGGATCAGTAATGTTTCCCTCTTTTAAAAATGACGCTTGATCGTTAATGTTACATAATAAATATATAAACTAACTTGGCACAAATATAATTATTTTATTGCAATACTTAGTTACTTATAACAAATATTTTTGAAAAATTAAGCTCCTTGAAGTATATTACTTGCTGTTTAGCTTAACTATTAGTGTAACGTAAAACTCGGATTCACCACCCAGCTAAACCTACCCTAGCCACGTACTGCAGGTTGCATACTAGCATCCATATACTTGCGTCTAGCACTGGCTCGGCACTGGCCTAGCACTGGCCTGGGATAAGATGTCTACCCATTCATACTAGGCATTAACACTGGACAAGTATCGCGCAGGACCGCAGGTACATGTATGAATGCAATGTCAGTGTCCTGGATGCTTCTGGGCATTTAGCGCGCCACTGGCATAGCCAGGATTTATTCAGGGGGGGGGGGGGGGGGGGAGGGGGGCTTATTTCGCCTCAAAAATGTTCGAGGCCGAGACCACTGGTTGAGAGGCGTATAAGCAGAGCAGGGGCGGGGGGGGGGGGGGGGGGGGGGGGGGTTGGAGGGGTGTCCGTCAACAATTTTCGAAGCCGAAACCGCGAGACCATTCGAAAATTTTCCAAATGAGTGGCCAAATGAGTGACATAAATCAGTCAAATCTTCATTCCACGATTACACAAACTAAATTGACTGACATGTTGCCTAAATCACGCCTCGGTGGTGTTACGTGTACCCATGATCGTAAAGAAATGTGCATTAAAAGTTTTTTTTTTTTAGCATGACGATGTTCGCGAAATGTTTGTGTATAATTGAGTAATGTAAGGTGGTGTTTGTTTCTGTACTTGAAATCTTGAAAAGGGGGGTGTTTTTTTAAGTGTGTACTTGAAATGCAAAAAAAAAAAAACATATTTTAAAGGCCATTTTGTATCTAAATTATTTGCGTGAAAAGGAGAAGTAATTTCATAAAAATGTTCTTGAATGCCGCGAAATAGGGGGTCAATTACAACTTCGTTTACGATCACGTGTTACGCCTTTGAATATGAAGTGATACACGCCCAGGGTTACTACATGTACTTTGACTACAAACTCATCTTATGGAGCAGTCAGACGGGACTTGCGACGACCTGCAACAGCTTGCGATTGGTCACGTGCGCATATGAAAGGCGGATAGTGTCAAAGTCTGTAACACATCACCGCGTTGTACAAACTCACTGCAGCTATACAATGAACACTCACAAAATGTTTCGCAATTCAAGGATGAGCGTTAATATCTCTGCATATATATTGATATGTTGTATAGGATGCACAAATTATTGAAAAATAATACTACTACGACTAATAATAATAATAATAATAAGTATAATAGTAATAATGATATTATAACAATAATATTTAATAATAATTAATAATCATAGTAGTTTTTATTTATATCGCGCCGAATAGCCTCTAAGCGTCAGACCCGCACAATTACCTTGTACACATCCTCTACTCCCCGGGGAGCATACTAGAGGTGGGCAACCCTATTGGTGCACCAAGCTTATATGAAATTAACCTGAGTATGGAGCCATAACAAAGAAAAATGTTGCAAAATATAAACATAGGACTGGGGTCGGGGTGCAAACTTTTGGCTTTTAGCTCATACAAAGACCCAAAATGGGCCAAATATAAATTACCGCGGTAAACAAGTTCGAAAAACAACAAAAATAAAAACTGTGGGACATGAAGGAGAATCTTGGGCCCAAGAGCGCAAGAGCCGAGACCCCCCCCCCCCCCCCCCCCCCTTCGCTGTCATGTGGATGCCGATCCCAATCATGACAATACAAACCTGTCGGTTGAATACCTCCCTTTCAATGATGAGGGTGTGTAATGAGAATAAATAACTTTTGATGAAAGGCAGAAATATCTGGAGGCTTGCCTGGCGTATTCAGGATAAATCATTGTCTACCAAACCATGCATCGTTGCCATGGATACGATTTCAATAGGTCACCGCATGCGACGAGACTTGCCTGAAGTATTCAGGATTAAGTATTGTCTACCAAACCATGAATTTTTGCCATGGATACAATTTCAATAGGACAATAGGGTAAGATGAAGCCACCGCAATAACCGCAATCACCGCAATTACCGCATGCTCTTTCTCTCTCTCTTCTGCTGTTTTGATCGCAACGGATTTTGAACCGACTTTTTGATGTTCAAAACCTTGCGAGAAGACTTGCGACGGGAACCTGCCGTCGCAAGAGAACACACGGCGCATGCGTTCCTCGTGACCAGTCGTGCTATTGTTCGATCGACAACCCAAAACCAGGCTTATGATGCTTATTAAGCACGGTAAATAATATGTAAGGTTTACTTTAGCCGAAATGTAATACATACCACCTATTTATGGCTATAATTGGGAATAATACCGAATTTATTGCGATATTTGCATTCTGATGTAACGTCTAGTTATTTCGAACATGATCGGCCCTTCATAAGTTCTATTGTCTTGTTGCAGGTCGTCGCAAGCATCGTGTGACTGCTCCATTACATATTTTACGACTTAGCGTTTCCTTTTGGGTATATTTATTTACCGGTGAAGAGTTTGAATCTGCAAAATAGTAAAACGTTAATTAAAACAAGTATGGGGAGTAATCTCATAATATTACGCATTTCAATGTTCTTATCGTTGTATGTCTTTACAGGTACTTATTTCTTCACCCTGTCCATCCACAAGCGTAGCTTCGGCAAAGCTCCGATTGTCAATCTGCTGGTCGACGGTGAGATTATCATCCGGGCAGACGAGTGCTGTGACGAGGATCCCTACGATAGCGCCACCAACTCAGTCCTGCTCACGCTCAACCAGGGCGCGGAAGTCTGGACGCAGCTCTACGAGACTGGCGTGTTGGCCCGACATACGTTCGAGAACACCTTCACAGGGTTCTTGGTCTTCGCCTAAAAGTCTCAAATCTGTCTCGCACTCGCGGACTTTTAAAGGGATCTAGTAACATTGTCCAAATCCTCAAAATCCAATTGGAATTCTAGCGGTTCCCTTATTCTTTGTTGTATTAACATTGTAAGCATGGGACAGGTTTGGGTTTTTCGAATTTCCCTTTTATTTAAAAAGATATTTACGATTCGCGTGTTCAGTGTTAAAGGGGTAGTACAGTTTTGGTGAGGCAGAGATTTAGTTACCAAAACCTGCGCAATAACAGTACAAACTAAAAGTTATAACTCCACTGTGCTCGAAAGGTATAGAACATTACAAAAGACTAAGTAAGAAGCCTGTTATCATTCAAAAAGAGCCATTAAAACACAAGAGGACGTTCTCTAAAAAAGCATTGGTTTCCACCATGTTCATACCAAATTATGCAATGTGATGTTTTGTTGAAATAATGATGAAATAGAGAGATCATCAACAACGATTTAAAAACCTATTTTGAAATTTTTTGAAAAAGTGTAAGCCTTTTAATAATAAAAAAAAAAAAAAAGAATCATCGACTGTGGCCCAGATTTATTCCGATTTGATATATTTATTGATATTTCAGCCGTTTCTGAACCGATTTTGATAAAATAAAGTTTAATCTGTCATTAAAATTGTATGCTCTTTCAAATTTCACACTTAGTTTTAGTTATCTCAGAAAAAACATTTTGTGCAGCGCCCTCTATACCAAAACTGAACTACCCCTTTAAACTTTCCACTGGATAGTCGTAACCGTGTACAAAGTCAGTGCAATGAGTTAGTGAATATCACTTTGCATGTTTAATCATTTATTGGCCATATAACGTCCATTTAACTTAACATTTTCGCACAATACCCAGTGGACATGCAGGTAACAACAACATAATGTACATTGTATCAACCACTCATCACTTTTTGCACATGTCAACAAAGTTACTAGATCCCGTTAAGAGTCGATCTTCCGCTTATTAGACCCCGGTTCATGTGACGACGGAAATCGTATCAATTTATTATAATTTATATTTGTTTAGACTTTAAGCACAACAAGGTTCGGTTTGGATTGAGCTTCGTAAATATTTAGTCTACACATGGTTTGATTATTTGATTTGATTGGTGACTTTTAAAATGTATAATCAACATCATATTATACTAAATGATACATACACAATTTCACTAAACATGAATAATTTGTCTCCATATAGCTCGTTAAGATGTCACAAGCTTCAATCTGTTCTAGTTCTTTTGTCAATGACCATGTTTCTGATCCATGTGTCATGGTTTGTAGAACGCATTGGTTGTACAATCTTCTTCTTAGTAGCATGGGTATATTTGTATCGATCAGCATGTCTTTGTATCTTCCAAAATTCATCCATCCTGCATTTTACTCTTAAATTCTGTTTTTTTTTTTCAAAATGAATTTATTTGGAACATAATTGTTTCCAATAGTAAACTAAAGTATGTACGGCTACCATGTATGTAGCACTTTTAAGCAACTGACAGTGTCCAGCATGGCCACGATGGGTTAATACGTTATACGCCTATCAACATAGCAGGGGTTCTGATGCTGTTTATCTGCTTAGTTTTTTTGCTTTCAGATCAGACAACCTCGCTTCATGTAAGCGAAAACTGCCAAAATACAACCATAATTCACGCAGTCATAATATATCATTTCTGTATACGTGTCGTAAATACGAACTATTCACACCTTATTATGCAGTGTGGTGATATCTAACTTTATTGTAAAACTGAGAATGAAGCGTTACTAATTGACCAGCAAAAACATGAAACAATTACATGAGAACAAGCTAATGTATTTTGATGTTGCTTAAGTTATATACTTGTATCATGTTTCATAATTGATAGGTTAATTAATATGACTTTAGTTCATGCATTGTCTAGATCTTGTGTAAGATCAGACCACTCTCTGAATCGAAATCAAGGTAACGAATTTCCTGCTTGCTTCTTATTTTTCTAAAAAGTGTCCAACTTCTCAACTTCCGAATGTTTCGAGTTTTGTCTCTATTCCTTTCAAATCTAAATATTTATATAAAATTATGTTAAAGGTGACCACCGGGCAAATAACACATTAATACATGTTTTGGTACCGTTTTGTGATATCAAATAGATACCTAACATTTTGCAAAGGGTTGAGTAATTCATAAACAAAGCAATTAATTTCCACCACTTACGGAACCACTACTATTTCCTGGTTCCTGGTTTGCGAGTGCGCCAATTCTACTCACGCGTACGTTTATAGGCAATATAATTCCGAGCGATTCGCTTGCTGCACCCGCGGTAGTCCACACAATTCAGACCGCATAAACGCATGCTTTAGAATGGTGATGCGGTTTCCAATTATATATTTTTTTTCTGCAAACATATTTTTGTGAAATTGTTGATGAAATGGAATACTAAAGATGTTACCTTTCTATTATACAAATATTAATTTTGGGTGGTGGTACCCTTTAACATTACAATTAAGGAAATAGACCCTCGATATACAGGCAATCACGGTGTAAAGATTTGTTCTTTGTATATGATGTGTAATTATGGTCTTATGTCAACATCAGAAACGGTTAAGAATATTTAAAAACGTTTGCTGTTTAAAAAATAACAATTTGTTTATTTTTAGGGATTCAAATTGGCAACGCACTCCTGTGGACGACTATATTTAGTTATTGTCGTCCTAATATGTTTAGTTTGTGTTTCCTTCGGTTAATTTTTTTAATATCGCCATACTTTTCCTTTCGCCAACGAAATGTTAAATAGAAATGTATCCTATAGGATAAACATAGCACTATATTAGACGAATGGCAAACGTAAATTTCGAGAAATAAAGGAAAACATTTATGACAATTCGTGTAATAAAAAAAAAACCCGGTAAAAAGCAAACGCGGAGTTTCGATAATCTCGTCGGAGTTAACGTTGCCAATTTGAATTCCCCATATTTCCTATACCAGAAAAATTCACCATGTATCAGAGTGTAAACACACTGTGTTTCACAATGTGGACCACGTATGTGAAAACACCATGTGGACCATGTTAAATTGGAAAATCAATGTCAACACTGCAGTATATAAAAATACTCTGGTCACACTGTGAACAAACTCGTCATCATGTATACCCTGCGTTCACAGTTTGTAAAACGCATTGCTACCACTGATCACATTGTGATCATAGCCCGAATTTTCATCAGTGGCTCAACTTGAGCCCGGCCTAAAAAGACAAAGACTACAGGTAACCAGTTAAAACATTTTTCACCTGTATACCTAATGTCGTGTTGCTATTGGACCCTGGAGATATTCTAATGGTTTCCTTTCGTTATCCAGTCAATCCCTTGACTCGAGTTCTGCTTATAGGCATCAGGAAAATGGGCCCTTTGAAATTTAGTCATAGTATAACCTGTCACCAGCAATACAATGTCCAGGATGATCCAGGACGCAATTTGGCTGATGACCGACTATACTAAGACTGAATTTCAAAGGGCCCATTGTCATGATGCCTATAATCAGAACTCAAGGTGAGCCACTGATGAGAATTCGGGCCAGTGTGTTTTAAATACCGCATGATGTGTGTCGTCACTGATAAAAGCTCTCCAAATCAGTAGGGTCTACACATGCGTGGGTGTGTTAACACTTTTTTTTTTAAACCAACATATTTCAGAGTTTGTTCCTTTTCCTTATTAAGCCTATTATACTGAAAACAATTGTTGCCAGATTACATCCTAATTAGAACACATTCAAGTGCGTACTGGTAAAAGCTTCATATCTAACTCCTAACTTAAGACAATTTAATGTATTTTTTCTATGGTATTAAAGATGGGACCTGTCATATAATTATTTGTGTTATTAATCGTGTACCTCTCTTAATTTTCGTTATATATGTTTTAAATGTTGTTGTTGTTGTTGTTGTTGTTGTAATGATTGTTAATTCATGTCCATGTTTAATTTGTGTAGACGTGTTGTCTGTGTGTCTACGTGTATGTATGTGTGTGCGTATGGGTATGTGTGTGTGTGCGTATGAGTGTGTGACCCACCCCTTCAACTAATAACATTAAAGGGGTAGATCAGTTTTGGTAGAGAGGGCGCTGCACATCACAATTTTTGTTTGAGGTAATGAAAAACTGAGTGTCGAATTTGAGAGAACATGCAATTTTAATGGCAGAATAAACTTTATTTGGTCAAAATCGACGCAGAAACGGCTGAAATATCAATAAATATATCTGATCTTATAATTATTTGGGGCCCAAATAATTAGATGATTTTGTCAAAAAATAAAAAAAAATACTTGCACTTTTTCAAAAATGTTCAAAAGCGTTTTTTAAATAGGTGTTGATGATCTCTCTATTTAATCATTATTTCAATAAAACATCACATGCATAATTTTGTATGAAAAATGTTTGAAACCAATGCCTTTTTAGAAAGCGCCCTCTTGTGTTTTAATGGCTCTTTTTGAATGATAACGGGCTTTTTACTTAGTCGTTTGTAATTTTGCATACCTTTCGAGCATGGTGGAGTATTAACTATTAGTTTATAATGTTACTGTCCAGGGCCCCGTTGCAGAAAGAGTTACGATTGATCGTAAGTCCCAAAATCGATCGTAAATGGCCTTAGTGCTCGTAACTTACGATCAATCCAAAATGTACGATCAATCCTGTTGCAGAAAGAAGTTACGATTGATATTAATCGTAACTATTGGTCGTAAGTTTTAAAATTGATCGTAACTTTACGATATAAAAAAAGGTGTTGTAACTTTACGATCAATCCATGAAGGGGATGTACATGGACAAACGTACCAACAAACACACTCATTCAAGCACATAAATACAGATAAAACTCATCCTCATAAAACAGATAATCATACAGTGTTACACATTGATTCATAATTTCATACATACATGCATACTATACAGACATATACACATGTATACATACATAAACACACACACACACACAAACACTCACACATACACACAAACACACACACATACACACACAAACATCCAGTCAAACCTTTCTCAGCAGCCTCTTGTCTATACCAGCAAACCTGTCAACAGTGATCACTAAACTGATAAATAAAACAATGGTATTAATCTATTTGTAGAGGGCACTTAATTACAGTGGTAACTTTTCTTGTTACTCTGCAGTGGTCATTATACAGTACTAAGGTTTGACTATATTAAACCGTAAAGGCCTGTATAGAAACAAAGGGTAATGCTTTACTTGACTGAGAATGAAATGGCCAACAAAGTGCATGTATTTTTATTCTTCAAATTTTTAATATGACTTTCGATTCATTCCATCAAATAGAATGTTAACATTTCGTAGTGAAATGAATACATTCTCTAGTGACTATGCCAGTCCTTTTCCCCAAATAATAATAATGGTGGCTACTTAAATATAGCTAATGTTCCGTCTTTCGACGCTCGCGATGCATCACTTTATCCCGGTCAGCACACAAAGTGCACATTGTCCACTCCCTGGGGAGCATTCCAGCTAGGCAACCTCCAAGATGCACACAGTGCTACGTAACTCCTTTCCATCCTTCCGGGTGCCCATTTACACACCTGGGTCGAGAGCAGCAAATGTGGATAGTGTTTTTGCTGAAAACAAATTATGATGGGCATACCTTGGGCTCGAACTCGGAACCTCACATTGGAAGGCACGCGCTCTACCAATCTTGCCACACCACGTCTTGCCAACCCGTCTTGCTCTGTCATCCTTCTCCAGCTTGGGCGGATCCCTTCTGGAGTGGTCTTCTATCTGCTAGGTAGCCCCGCAAATCCAGGCGTCTACTGCAGACACGAGAGGCTGCTTGATGAGCTGAAATATAATACATAACATGAAAATAGAAACAAAGTTGTACTCAATAGATTGTAATATATAGTATACACAGTCTAGTTACCTAAACTATATTCAATGACACACAGTTTCATCATTTTGATTTATAAGTCTTGTTCCCACAGTCAATGTAATGCACGTATCACCTTGAAATGTCACGGTACTAGCTGTCACAGAGATAAAATACTAATTAAAAGCATTTGTTTTTGGTCATATCATATCCAATCCATGCTCACCTGCTAACTGGAATGTTCAAGGATAAGTAATCAATGACATTTTATAAACCAGCATTCTCTTTGAAAACGAGCCCACAGAGAAGAATTAAGTCATGAACATGTTAGTACGTCGCCATAATAACAAAACAGTTTAAATTTGAGCAACAATATCATTTTTGAATTAACTTTTAGCAAGTGACCTACTTAATAATGGACATGAATATAGCCATACAACAAATAATAATAATTATAATATCATGCTTAATGAACTACAAACTGAAGTCATAACTATCCGAGAAAAATCTTAGGCTTTGTTAAAAAAGCATTGTGTGTAACATCATCAAGTTCTCACCTATCCCGTAGCCGTGGCTTGGGGGCACCCCTGCAAGTCAAGGGGCTTATTTACTGCGTGGCTTGGGGGCGACACCAGTGGCTCGACAGCTGACAGCTTCCTCCATCATATCCTTCTCTCTCTTTCGGAGTTTCGCTTCCCTCGTTTCATGTCATCAGCCTGTCCATTCTGTTAATTTATTGTGTGATAAGTCTGCCTCTCTCCCCCTTGTTGTACTGACTATATATCAGTACCACTGGAATATTGACAATACAGTAAAGAGTGCAAATTACCACATGAATTTGAACACATAGGACTGCATGGACTCACAAGCGATAAGAGACTAATGTTGTCCTCTAAATTGGAATACATTTAATTTGACAAAACATTACCTGCCAGTAAATACTCATGCATGGGGAAATAAAAATTTCATGCATATGGGGTAACACTATATAGTAATAAGCCCACCAATACTGCTACAACATTAAACAGTATATTATTTGCAGTTTAACGTATTACGTGAATTTAAGTACATGGGGCAACGCTGTTTATTTTTATCATGCAAATATCCTGTTTCGGCGATGATTATTCTAAAATATTCTAAAATAGTTTTTATTTTACACAAATTGCACGACCGATATGTTCCATACAGCAATACAATATATTAAGTTCAGATTTCATATTATTGCCGGTGCGATAAATACATTCAGGAAGGGGGGAAAACGGTGTACTTACTGCTCAATAATAGACGACTTGCTCCGGTTAGCTACCCCTTGTAGTGTCTTTGGCTATAGGTACACCGTGAACACACAATTGTGCTGTACGTTGTTGAACTTTCTTTGCTTTTCTATGAATTTGAGTCGTTGTCTTTATCCCAGCCGTGTTGGATTATGTTTTGAAAGCAAAATCTCTATGGATATCGATCGTAAATAAATCAATCGTAAGTCGGCGTTTCTGCAACGAAAATTGTAAATAGAACGTAACTTAAGATCAATAAATTGTGCGTAAAGTTACGACCGATAATCTTTCTGCAACGGGGCCCAGGTTTGGTAACTAAAGTTCAGCCTTACCAAAACTGTACTACCCCTTTAATGTAAAACGACGCTTATCAACTAGTATTTTGATGTCGGGTGCTTGTGTGTGTCACTGTTTATGGATCGTGATGGGAATTCTAGGACTGTTATTTTGCGCAAATGCGTTCTTGACCAGTCGCACTTGAATCAGTGTTAAACATGTCTAACACTGATTCAAGTGCGACTGGTCAAGAAATGATAATGCTTTCCGTTATGACGACTCATTGGCAAGTCAGTTGTTTCGTGGGTATGTCCATGTCTGTCTGTAGGACATGTTCGTCCGATTGTGCGTACCCAGGGGGGGGGGGGGGGTTCAACCCCCCCCCCCCCCATTTGACCAAAAAATGACTGTTTTGGGGGGTTTGAACCCCCCCCCCCCCCTTTCAAAATTTAATTTGTCTCTAGACCAAATTTTAGCGGTTTCGACCGTCATTTCTGAAT
Source organism: Echinarachnius parma (assembly GCA_037951105.1). NCBI lineage: Eukaryota > Metazoa > Echinodermata > Echinoidea > Clypeasteroida > Echinarachniidae > Echinarachnius > Echinarachnius parma. Next base: position 20,890 of record JBAMJV010006730.1, read on the forward strand.
GTCTCGGCCTCAAAAAGTGCAACAAAACTGTGGTCTCGGCCTCGAAAAGTTCGAAAAACCGTTTTCTCGGTCTCGAACAGTGCGAAAATCCGTGGTCTCGGCTTCGAAAATTTTCTAAGACTACCCCCCCCCCCCCCGCTGACAGAATGTTTTTCTGAAGAAACCCACCCCCCCCCCCCCTTTAAAAAAACAAATCCTGGGTACGCCACTGATTGTGCCTGAAACAGCACATCAATACAGACCAATCACGAATCACCAATTACTATTGGCTGATAATGTGTAACATAATGACGCTGTATTTATATTTCCTCCATTCATTAATATTAACTACACTAACCCTTGTTTGGGATCGGTTTTAAGTAACATATTGCAGGTGTATCCTGTTCGTCACACATCGCGATCTTGTTTCAGATCTGTCATTTATAATTACTCATGTTTAAAGGGAATCAACACCCATAAATATTCTTCTGATAAATGAAAGGTAATAGTTTCAGTAATCTATTTTTTTTGCATCAATTTCAGAGAAATAGGTTTCCAGACAAATTATAAAAGCCGGCACTCATCACCATACTACCAGTCAGGACCACTTTCGCAAAACCGCTATCGGCCAAAATAGCGGAAAAGCACTATTCCCCGATTATCACGTGACACGAAGTATTGCGTCATTTTCGGTTCCACGTGTTGTGGCAATGGGGATATTTGTGCAACGACTACATTCAATTAAATTACATTTATTTTCGCCCAATGTTCTGGACTGATCATCTTAATAGTAAATGTGTAGCATCCTTGATAATTAAACTAATGGTGTGTAGTTTGTCTAAATGATCTGGCCAGAACATTTTAAGAAAATCTTGCTCGATTATGCGGGTTCGTTTTTCAAATAAACGGTTGATTCGCGCATAAACTTACGCGACAGGTGTTTGATGCCGTACGAACTAGTACGGTGCGAAATAATGAGAGAAAAGGAGGGAGCGTGTGAGAGAGGCGTATAGCTCGGCAAGATAAGAGAACGGCAAGATAAACTTAGCACGCGGAAGGCGAGAATGGCGGACACAAAGCTGCATATATGTAAAAAAACGTCTGTACAAAATTCTATTTTGTTTCGATCACCGATAGTATCGCATGGTACTATCGCCACGATATATGCGCCATCTAACGACATTGATTGGAGAATAGTGGGAAACCGCTATTTTCACGATAGTGGAAAAGCGATAGTGGTCCTGACTGACTACAGTATCTATATTATAAAAGGAGAACGGTGTTTGTGTCCGTCGGTAAGATTTGTCCAGAATTGGCTGTTTTTAAGCCATGTGTGGGCAATAAATCGCGATGCAGCTATACCGGCCCATTACGTGCGTGCGAAAAAAACAACCCATAATGCGTTTTTACTACCCGAAGTGATACCTCAAACATTGAACAAATTTGACAGCACCTCCTGTACGAACGCTATGCACTGGTACAGTATAAAATGTGTAGGTGCATGTATTACGTACTACGGGTCAAGCGCGGAGCGCGAGTCTGTGATATGCTTTCGTCTGGAGCACCTCATTGTTGTTTACGAGTTGACCGCTATTGAAGTGCCTTGGAAAAACTGCCGTATCTCTCTTGAAACCATACCAAAATTAACATTTCATATACCAAATGAAAGAAGAATAACCTATTTTTACAGATATATATATAATATTTAAACAAAATAATGTGGGAAAATATTGAAAAATAGGCATGATCCATACCGGAAAAAAATATATTTTAAGCTTCAGAAAAGTAGAAAATTTCATTATTTATCACCCGTGGGCAAAACCAAAACTTAAATATATGATTAAAGGGAAAGTTGAGTTTTGGTAGAGAGGGCGCTAGACTACTTAATTGGTTTGTGAGGTAATGAAAAACTGAGTGTAAAATTTGAAAGAGCATAATATTTAAACAATAAAATCATCTTTGTTTGATCAAAATCGGTTCCGAAACGGCTGAAATATCCATAAATATAACAATTTGTAATAAACCCGGGGCCCGGGTTTATTAGAGAATTTTGAACCAGCCGTTAAAAATTCAAAAAAAATGCTTCCTCTTTTCAAAAAGTTACAAAATAGGTATTTCAATAGTTGTTGGTTATTTCTCTATCTAATCACTATTTCAACAAAGCATCACATGCACAATATTTTATTCAAAATGGTTGAAACCGATGAGTGTTTAGAGAGCGCCCTCTTACGTTTTAACGGCTCTTTTTGAATGATAACATGATCTTTACTACGTCATTTGTAATTTTGTGTTCCTTTCTAGTTATAACTATTAGTTTGTAATGTAATGATGCAGGTTTTGGTTACTAAAATTCAGTTTCACTAAAACTGTACTCTCCTTACCAGAACTCAACTATCCCTTTAATCATACATTTATAAAACTTCACACCAAATATCCTGTCAATTTGTTTTTTTACAGGGTTATGTCGGGGAAAAATCCCGGACAGTGTCGATTACGAGCCTGCGAGACAGTGGCAGTCCCAACAGTACATTTTCGTGTAGTGTAACTGTGTTGTGCGACTGTACCGGTAGTTCACACTGCAAAACGAGTGTTAATTTCTAACTCTGTGAACAGAATTAAGAAGTAGCAAGACAATTAAATCGTTCTTTTTGTGATGTCTGAAAAAAAAAAGGGTAGCTGCATTTCTGCACCTGCATGAGTGACTGACAGAATTAATTTCGATCTGATCGTGCATTTTTGTTTTATATGCCTATGTTCGATGCATGTAGTTGAGAGAAAAACATTTTTAAAAACAGGGGATCCTTTTGTGAAGGGCTACCGAAATGTGTTGTTCACTTGCATTTTAAATATTTATATGAGGCTTTTTGTAAATTTCAGATATTATTGTTAAGTACGTAAAAGTTGTAAATCAACACAGATAAAACACTTCTGAACATAATCCGACTTAAACCATAACACATAACCAAAAATAACATTGACCAGGGGCGTCGATCACGGGGGGGATGGGGGGGGGGGGGTATATCCCCCCCCCCCCAATATTTCAGGTGGGGGGATGGCCTGTATTATAATCCCCCCCCCCCCCCCCAATATTTGGGGTTCAATAATCAAATATATAATAACATTAAAATTAAGGAGCATTACCCCCTCTCATGAATGGAGTTGTTACTATAGTCTTCTTTAAACCACTTTTTGATGATGCTAAACTGCCCAAATCAAAAATCCTCCGGGGCTGTGCCCCTGGAACCCCCATTAAGGTTATTTTACCCAGTACCAGCCCTGTACTCATTAAATAGTTTTATTCAGGACTTCTCTCTTGGCAAACGTTCAGGTGATCCTGGCCCACTGTGTGTTTGCGCTTCGCTCACTAAAATTGAGCTAACTATTCAATAGTTAATTGTATTTCTGGATATTACAAATCCCAAAGCTTCCGGGGGCTTCGCCCCCTGGACCCCCAATAAGCTTTCCAATGTGGGTATCCCTTGACTTATTCTATTCAGGGTTCCATCAGGATGATTGCAATCGACAGTATTTATCTATCAGGCTTTAATTCATCGATACTTGGACAGTGCCCTCTATTTACATATAGACAACATCTTTTTATCTGGATATTACAAATCCCAAAGCTTCCGTGGGCTCCACCCCCTGGACCCCCAATAAGCTTCCCAATGTGGGTATCCCATGGCTGATACTATTCAGGGTTCCACCAGAATGCTTGCAATATATGTATCTATAAGGCTAAAGTTCATCATGTTCATATTGGACAAAGCCCAGCTCATAACATAATGCTTGCAATGTGCACTTAAAATTCTTCCAATTTCTAAACAGCTGAATTCAAAAGCTTTGCCCCCCCCCCCCCTCAGCCATAAAAACCCGGGCACGCTGCTGGGTTGTCGCTTCGCTCCCTCGCCAGAGATGGTCAAAATGACGAATCACCCCCCCCCCCCCCCCCCAATGGCGAGAAGAAATCGACGCCCTTGACATTGACTCCATTGCGCATCAGACAATCAATTCAATCATAATGGCATGCGTCACTCAGCTCACTTCAGGGCGCGTCCCTGTCTTAGGCGTCTCTATCTACTTTATATTTCTCGCTCAGCTCATTTTGTATCGTTACATTGAACTTGTTTGAAATGCCGAATAAATAATAATGATAATAATAATAACATTTTAAAAATAACTACCCTATGTACCCCCCTCCCCCCCCCCCCCCCTCCCACCCCCCACTTACCCGTACCTGTGCCATGTGCTTATAATGTAATAAATCTCTGTAGATTAGACGGGTTCATATTTAATGTTTTTAGAAAATCATTTGTAAGTGCAAGATGTGTTTGACCCTGTTTTGATCATACACACAAAAAATGAGAACTGTTTTTTGCGAGTAAAATCATACCCTACCCATTAAGTCGAGTGTTTTGGGGGTTTTTTTATTCAGAAAAAAATGTATTTTTACACGAGCTTCTGCGTATTTGTTATGCAAAGAAGAATATACGCAACTTAATGCATATTTAAAGTGGAACGTCACCCATTTATTTACCCGGTGAGTCTCTTTTACTCATTGAAGTGCATACAATTAATATTGGATGAGTAATGCTCGAACCTTCATGACCAAATGAGTAAAAATATTCACGAGTGTGTAGCGTGGCTTTTTGCTTCCCTGTACGTCATGGACTCTTTATTCGTTGAATGAGTGAAAATCTCTTCGAAGTGAACGTGTACTCGTCATAGGAGTGATCTTACTCGGCTAGCTAGCTAACTCTGATCTGTATACATACACGGTATAATTATTACCACGTATCAGGCATGCCTGAGCGGTCCGTCTCATCTGCAGCTGAATAAGTGTAAGTTAATTTGATTATTCTAAATTTAGAATCAGTATAAATACTATTACTGGCGCTGGCGGGGATCCCTTGAGTTTTAGACCTTTTCTAACACCGTTTAGGCTATGAATAATTGGTAGACACGCTACATGTATACTATATTTCATTTGAAATTGAAGCCACGAAAATTGTAATATTACGAACCACGTCAAGCGCGAGGCCCAATGCTGAGCCAAGCCAGGCCAAACAGCAAGGCCGCGCCGGGGCGTCGGGGCTCACTCCCGTCTTATACTAAGTAAGATCCCAGAGCCAGTGCGGCCAGGCCATGACCGCTCGAGGTCGGAAGAGGGGCTACCAATTATTCATAGCCTAAGCAGTTTTAGAAAAGGTCTAAAACTCAAGGGATCCCCGTCAGTAATATTATTAATACTGATTCTAAATTTAGAATAATCAAATTAACTTACACTTACAACATTATGTTAAATTACACACCTCCAGCTTGAGTAAATATAAAAATACTCATATGCCATGTATAGTGGCAAATGAATAAAACTCGCATGCGTGCGTTTTTCAACTTAATTTGATGAGTCAATGCACTCAACTATGTGTGTAACTATACTGTCAACGATTCGTTGTTTTTTTTTTAGTAAAATCACCCCAAACATATTTGGGTGTTATTACTCAAAAAACCAAATAAATCGTTGCACTATAGTGACATACATAGTTGAGTGCATTGACGCATCAAATTAAGTTGAAAAACGCACGCGTGCGAGTTTTATTCATTTGCCACTATAGTGACACGGCATATGAGTATTTTTTGTAACACTCACAACATTATGTTAAATTACACACCAGCTTGAGTAAATATCACTCACAACATTATGTTAAATTACACACCAGCTTGAGTAAATACAAAAATACTCATATGCCGTGTCACTATAGTGGCAAATGAATAAAACTCACATGCGTGCGTTTTTTTAACTTAAAAAGGTATGGTGACAAGAAAACTGCCTCAAAATTGGGTTTTACTGTATCTAAGGTAGATTTTCATGAAGATTACTAATACAAACATATTTTCCTCGTGGGAAAACCCGGTAAAATAAAAAAAATCAACTTGTAAATTCACTTTCGGAACCCCCGTAAAAAAAACTGAGTCCCGGGCGAACAAAAAATGACGTCATCTTTGTGACGTCACCTGCAGGCAATCGCAGTTTAGCTCGGTCATAGACGTACACGCTGAGTGCAATACTCACGTTGACACAGAGATATTATTTCCATTTGTTTAAATATTTGCAAACATTGGTTCAGGTTTATATCATGGACGATATACACTCAGATGTGTAGCTGCATCCTGCTACAATTCATTTCTTAGCAATTCTGAAGCATTTTCAGTAAAACCTCAATTTACAAGCAAAAACGAGTTTGTGTTACTAGCAAGTCATAGGCTCTGCATGTAAACAATGCACATTCCTCCGCGTTGCGGTCTGCATGTGATGTCATGAATCGGGTGACACGTGCGCACATTCCTGCTCCGCTATAAATGACTTTTTTTAGGAGCATGGAACGCCGATGCCTAATAAAGCAAAAAAGATGCATGAAACTTACCTTTTTTTTCCCAACTTAGGGATTTCTTTGAAAAAAAGAGTGTGGTATATCAATAAAGGCACATATTTAAAGCTATAAACCTGAATCAAAGCCGGGATTACCCCCCTCCTTTAATTTGATGAGTCAATGCACTCAACTATGTGTGTCACTATAGTGGCAACGATTTTTTTTTTTGTTGAGTACAATCACTCAAATATTTTTTGGTATGTAGGGTTCATTAAAATGTACCTATACAGGGCGTATCAAAAAAATCGTTACACTTTTGAACATTTTTTCAAAATTACATTTTTATATATTTAGAATATTTGTTCATGTCGATGGATGCCCAATGGTCTCATCTATCAAGTGCCACTAACAAAACAATTTTCGTTCACGCTTGGGCGAACACGGACTGTTTTTGTACAGAGTGTGAAAAATGGCTTGCGCCAATTTGAAAGAAGAGGGACAATTAAACCAGCAGACGGAATAAGTACTCCCATTCAAACAAATTGCTATTTGCCATGAATTTAAGATTATTTTTATGATAGTGTAATCATTTTGTGGCAATTTTCTATCATAATTTAAATGATTTCATTGCTTTATGCATGGTTGAGAATAAATAAGCCATAGATTGATAGATAATGAAAGGATTTGCATCGTTAATGACAAAATTTCCAGCCTGTCCTCATTAACGATGCAAATCCTTTCATTGAGTGTGACACATGCAAAAGATGTCCCAGAAGCATGAACGAATATTCATGTTGCTAGATTGATGGGCTGATTGATTGATTGGATTGATGGATTGGATTGATGGATTGGATTGATGGATTGGATTGATGGATTGGATTGATGGATTGATTGGTGGATTGATTGGTGGATTGATTGGTGGATTGATTGGTGGATTGATTGGTGGATTGATTGGTGGATTGATTGGTGGATTGATTGATGGATGGATGGATGGATGGATGGATGGATGGATGGATGGATGGATGGATGGATGGATGGAAGGATGGATCGATGGATGGATGGATCGATGGATCGATGGATCGATGGATCGATGGATCGATGGATCGATCGATCGATCGATTGATTGATTGATTGATTGATTGATTGATTGATTGATTGATTGATTGATTGATTGATTGATTGATTGATTGATTGATTGATTGATTGATTGATTGATTGATGGATTGATTGATGGATTGCTGGATTGATTTATGGATGGATTGATCGATTAAATGATAGATTGATGGGTGGATTGATTGATTGATTGATTTTTCATTGATTGATTGATAAATCAGTTGAATGATTTGAAGATTAATTGATTTGGTACTTTTTGAATGAATGACTGGCATGTGGTTTTGATGTGTCTGTGCTTTAAAAAAGATCTTGAAGTAATTACCCAGTATCGATTCTCACCCATGCATATAAAACAATGAAATCAGTGAAATTATGATAGAAAATTGCCACAAAATTATTACACAATCATAAAATATTCTTAAATTTATGGCAAAGAGCAATTTGTTTGAATGGGAGTACTTATTCGGTCTGCTGGTTTAATTGTCCCTCTTCTTTCAATTTGGCGCAAGCCATTTTTGACACTCTGTACAAAAACTGTCAGTGTTCGCCCAAGCATGAACGAAAATTCGTTTTGTTAGTGTAACGCTTTTTTTGATACGCCCTGTATGGCCTTTGGCATATTCCTATTTGCTACCAATATGTATTCTGTGATATGTAAAGGCCCAGTCCCATACTGACGATTTTCACGGCGACTCGCAACGACTCGCAACGATTTACTAGAACAAATCGACTCGATTTAGCCACGATTTAACAACGAATTGGGAATAATTGTATGGCGATTCAAGACGAATATTCGTTCTTCGTCGTTGTTCAACAAGTCAGTTCGTCCTTCTTTTGTCTTTAACCATTGCGGTAGAAAAATCGTGGCAGAAAAAAAATTGTGGTCCCATAAGCGGCGACTCGCAACGAATTATCATTCGTGGAGAAAATCGCTTGAGTCGTCGCGAGTCGTTGTTATTCGTTCTTCGAACCGTTGCGCATCGCGAAGAACGCCGTGAATCGTGTTAGCACAACGAATGTTTTGAACCGGTTCAAAACTATCGCCATGTCGCAACGATTTCCTCACATTCTTTTTATGGAACAATCGGGCAGTGCACAATATGAACAATCGGACTTGTTCGAGTCAGTTCCACGGGCGTAGATCTGTCAATAGGGAGTTTTCGCTAATGTGAACGAGAACGAGTTTCCCGTCCTAGAACGACCGTTTCAGGGTGGCCCAGAAATAACGGAACGGGGTATTTGCCATTGTGATAATATGTTCACTGGATAGATAATCTTTTTAAAAGAAATTCGTTATTCCGAACACCCAAACAAAAACATTACTGTTCAAATTCAAATTCAAATTTTATTAACACTCTTCATAAAAACATTACAATGTAAAATATACATGCCAAGGTGACATTACACAGTAAAATACAAATACAAATACAAATATAAATTATGGGAGTGTTTGGAGTAGGCAGAAAGGAGGGAATTCCTTATATGAAAGCCTACCCCATGGTACAGATACTAAACAGACAAAACATACGATAAAAACACACTAAGTTACAAGAGGGTCAAAATTGCCTTTACTGATTACATGTACTATAATTATTTAATAAAAATTGTTTATATTTTATTTTAAAAAGATTGAGAGTTTTGCTAAATTTATTTCAGGAGGTATACTATTCCATATAACAGGACCTTGAAAAAAGAAAGAGTTTTTCATACATGTAGTTCGTATTTTGGGGAGAGGGTAATTTGAGGCATTTCTAGTATTGTAATTGTGCACATCGAGATTCAAATCAAGGCATGTCAATAAAAATGATGGCAATAATCTATTATAACATAAATACATTAAAACTGCAATATAAAATTTTCCCATATCATTTACATTCAATATTCGAAGTTCATAAAATAAAGGATTGGAATGAGCACAATATTGCGAATGAGTAATAATTCGTACTGCTTTCTTTTGGAGTTTAAGTAGCCTATCCATATCACTTTTATTAAAATTTGCCCATACAGTTATACAATAATTCAAATATGGCGTTATTAAAGTATGATATAACATTTTTAGAATATTTAAAGGATAAAATTGAACTTTATATAAAACACCAATATTTTTAGCAATTTTATTGCACACTGCATTTATATGATCACACCATTTCAATTTATGATTTATTACAACACCTAAGAACTTCAAACTATTTACACGTTCAAAAGAATAATCTTTTACTCTTAAATTTACATTATTCAAATCAATATTTCTATTTGTAAAAACCATAAACTTTGTTTTATCATAATTTACAACCAATTTATTATTTAAAAACCAATTAAAAAGTTTTAAAATTTCCTGATGAAACACATTTTGTAAAACCTGAGGATCAGAATGAGACATAAAAGCAGTTGTATCATCGGCAAATAAAATAAGTTTTAGCTTGTCAGTAATATTGCACATGTCATTAACATAGATAATAAATAAGAGAGGTCCAAGGATGGACCCTTGTGGCACACCGCATCTCAGTATTTTTTTATCAGACTTAACATTGTTTATTTGTACAAATTGATTTCTGTTGTCTAAATAACTCTTAAACCATTGTAAAATAACTCCACGTATACCATAATAATATAACTTTTTAAACAAAATATCATGGTCTAGAGTGTCAAAAGCTTTACTCAAGTCTAAAAACAAGGCAAATAAAATCTCATTTTTTTCAAAAGTTTGTAAAACATTATAAATAAAGTGCATTATTGCATTAGATGTGGAGTGCCCAGGTCTAAAACCATATTGCTGTTCGGAAATGATATTGCAATTAGTAAAAAACATAAAAAGGCGGTTATAAACGGCTCTCTCTAAAAATTTTGAAAATACAGGAAGTAAAGATATTGGCCGATAGTTTGTAACATTTTCTTTTGATCCTTTTTTAAAAACAGGAATAACTTTGGCAATTTTTAATTTTTCTGGTACAATACCCTTACTCAAAGAAATGTTAAATATTACACTTAATGGATGGGATATAATATAAATAACCTTTTTCAATAAATCAACACTCACATTATCATAACCACAACTTTTATTATTCTTTAACTTACTTACAATATCAACTATTTCAGTGGGTGTTATTGGGTTAAAAAAGGCTGTGCGTGGATTAAAATCAATATTACTAAAAGTTTCTTCATCAATAATTTCATTACCCAAATCATTAGTCAAGCTTGGTCCAATATTAACAAAGAAATCATTAAAAACTGAGCACATTTCAGCCTTATCATGAACAGGTTGTTCATTACACATTAAAAATTCAGGCAAATTATTCTTCTTAGTATTCTTACCAAGGCTTTCATTGATCAATTTCCATGTTTTTATAATATTCCCTGATGCATTTTTAAATTTTGTTTTAAAATATTCACCTTTAATATTCTTAATTCTACCATTCACCACATTTCGATACTTATTATATTTCTCTTTCCTATAATCCGTTCGTTTTCTCAAGTATTTCTTATATAACTTACACTTCTTTTTACACAATTTACGCAACTCTTTAGTATACCATGGGTTATTATACTTTTTACTTTTTACATATTCTTTCAAAGGAAAACATTGATTAAAGATGCGAGTATATTGTCTTATAAAACATTCATAACTATAATTTGGATCTTCAGAAAACACTGACCAATCTGAATTAAAAATTAATTGCATAAATTTATTAATATTATCATCATTCATATCACGTTTAAAGTAAGAATTATTTTCATTATTTATACATTGCTTTTTATTAATCAAAAATGCTGGCAAATGATCACTTATATCACTTAAAATAGTTCCAGACCATGACTCATCTAAATTATTTGTAAATATATTATCTATTAATGTACACGACCTATCAGTGATTCGAGTTGGACAATGGATCATAGGATATAAAAAATGTATCATTAATAGATCTAAAAAATCATTAACAGATTGGCAAGAATTAATATCAAATAAATTTATATTAAAATCACCCATCAAATATACATCTTTCTTTTCTTTATATATAATATTCAAAATATCTTCCAAAATATCCAAAAATGATTGCACTGATTGCTTAGGAGGCCGATAAATAACACCAATTAAAACATTTTTCTTAACTTTTTCAATTTCTATAAACATTGACTCAAAACACTCATTATTTACATCCAAGTCATTACGTTGTTTATATTTCAGTTTATTATTTAATAAAATTCCTACACCTCCTCCTTTTTTACCATGTCTTTCATTGAATACAAAAGTAAAATTATTAAAATTATAAAAAGAGTTGGCCTCTTTAATCCATATTTCAGTTAGCCCAATTGCTGAGAATTGCACATTGATGGTATCTAAAAGAGAACTTATTGCAGTATAATTTTTACTCAAACTCCGACAATTTATATGAAGATAACTTAAAATATAATTCATATTAGATGGTAAATTAAAAGATTTCAAACAAGAATTAAATTCCTCTGGCGTATAACAATGTGTTTCAGGTCCATAATCTTCATCGTCTCCTGTAGGTGGACTCAATAATTGGTGTATACCATTTGGTTCAATTATCATTTATATTTTACATTTATTAAAATCTGCTTCGCAGGCATTTTGACAACAGTGATGTACATATTTAAGAATGACGAGTACAAGCAACACTTAACATAATTACCATCCACAATAAAAATTGTGGTCCCATAAGCGGCGACTCGCAACGAATTATCATTCGTGGAGAAAATCGCTTGAGTCGTCGCGAGTCGTTGTTATTCGTTCTTCGAACCGTTGCGCATCGCGAAGAATGCCGTGAATCGTGTTAGCACAACGAATGTTTTGAACCGGTTCAAAACTATCGCCATGTCGCAACGATTTCCTCACATTCTTTTTATGGAACAATCGGGCAGTGCACAATATGAACAATCGGACTTGTTCGAGTCAGTTCCACGGGCGTAGATCTGTCAATAGGGAGTTTTCGCTAATGTGAACGAGAACGAGTTTCCCGTCCTAGAACGACCGTTTCAGGGTGGCCCAGAAATAACGGAACGGGGTATTTGCCATTGTGATAATATGTTCACTGGATAGATAATCTTTTTAAAAGAAATTCGTTATTCCGAACACCCAAACAAAAACATTACTGTTGATGATATCAAAGTTCTTTTTAAAAGATTATCTATCCAGTGAACCTAGTCTGTATGTTTCTTTATAATGGAAAGTACCCCGTTCCGTTATTTCTGGGCCACCCTGTATAAGCAAATAATATGCGTATGACGTAATACTCCACGTTGGCACTGTTTAACAATAGTAACTAGGTCCGGTAAGCTCCGGCATACTTATCTTGCCGAACCTAGTTACTATTGTTAAGTTTGCCAACGGGGAGTCTATACGTCATACGAATATTATTTGCATACATCACAGAAGCGGTCTATTGAATGTAGTCAACCCGTGCTGTTCACTACCTGTTCGCTGCCTTTGAACCATTTTCGTTTTTAGTTAACGCGCGTTCAAAATGACGTCGTTCCCTTCTACACACAATCATGACAAACACTCGCACACACCTTACACTTTCAAACATACACATGCGCTAACACACGACCCGACTGAATTATTCAAACTCCAACACAGACACACACACACATACACGCATTCAATCACACAAAACACACACACACTTACACACACGTATACTCACACGCACAAACATCCACTCCCGCACGCACTCGCACTCAAACAAACAACAATGCACACAAACACCCCACACATGCGCTCACACAAACACAAACCCTTACACACGCGTATGCACACAAACACAACATTAATACAACTCCCACACATACGCATACAGATACACAACACACACCCACACAAACACAAACACATGAATGCACACTCACAAATGCACACAAACACCCACACACGCACATCCACACACACAAACACACACACTCATCCACGCGAGCACTCAAACAAACACAAACACACGCACACACTCAAACAAAAACCCATACCCGTAATACGCATATATACACACACGCACGCAGGCACTCGCATTCCAACAAACAAAAACAAACACATACACTCACAAACACACACACACGCACAAATGCGCACACACGTACACAAAGCCACAAACGCACACATTCAAACACACACGCATACACCAGTTACATAATCCACCACACATACACATACACACGTATAAAACACACACACACACATATACATGTTGATACTTCTCTGATTACGTAATTCTGAAGACGGTGCACTGGATTTTCCGACGAACCTGAAATCGGGCATGAACTAGTGCTCAGATTGGCCAGACGACGAGAGAGAACGTAAGTGACGTAATTTCTCGCCTAAATGACGTCATTTCTTCTAGTAGGGGCCACAAATATGGGTGTTCACTGCAGTTTGGGGTACAATCGTTTTACTTGGCATACAAACTCCTTGGATCAAAAGAAGAAAATTTATCCAAAGAGACACTCTGTATCAATTATGGAAATTAGGCCGAATTTGCATAGATACAGAGTGTCTCTTTTGACGAATTTTCTTCTTTTGATCCAAGGAGTATGTATGCCAAGTAAAACAATCGTACCCCAAAATGCAGTCATGGACCCCTTAACCACCCCACTACTCGTCGTCCTCAGGTTTGCGAAAATACCGTAATGATACCATTCAACAGGGGGATGATAATTCATTCACCCCCCCCCCCCCCCCGTGATGAATAGGTATTACGTAAGCCTCTACGCCCATGGTCAGTTCAAAAACGGAAAGCGGCGATCTTCACAACGAAGCGATACGAGTCGCAACGAATTGCAACGATGTGGAACGACTTGATACGAATATGCAACGGTACAATGATTTTGGGTGAAAATCGTCGTGGCGTGGCGATTGTTTTGAACAGTTGAAGACGGCGATTTTGGCTCCGCTTTCACGATTTTCTTCACGATGCGCAACGGTTTTGGGGGAAGAACCAATACGATGTAACACGATGCAACACGACCCAAGCGATTTTCTCGACGAATGTCAAATCGTTGCGATTCGCCGTGAAAATCGTCAGTATGGGACTGGGCCTTAAAGGGCAATGCAACTCAAGAATAGAGTTTATCCTACTTGATATATCGTAATATGCCTTTTTATTATATATAACATAACTCCGACTCAGATTTCTGCTTTGGGAGAAATATGTGAAAACTCTATCGGGTTTACCACTTTTCATGCGAACACTGGAGGCCGCCATTATTAGGTGTGTGCGGACTGACTTATGGTCAGTGATATGCACTAATGCATTTCAATAGCACCTATTGAAACCATTGTCTGAATACTTGTATATGCTTTGACGAGTCTGTAAATCAGTGAAAATCTTTTTGTTCGTCCCGTAGCACACTCGTCATAGTTTGCAAAGCATGTCGGGCAATTACAAGAACATGGCCGCTCCCATCACCTTTTGCCGCCGTAAGAATTAGTAAAATGTGGGTATGTTCACGTAAGGATTTCATGGGATCCAGGAGGCCAAAATTGCCAAGTTATGTATCAAATAAAATGTCTGTTCACCCTCTAAACGATAATAATAACCGAAAGTCATAGTTTCATTGCCCTTTAAGACATACTTGTTAAGAGGTTTGGGGTATAATCCCCAATGCGTTCAACGTGTATTTCGTCTTTCAAAACAGCCAACGTAAAATGTTCGAAAAAGGTAACATGCATCAGTGATTTCTCCATTGTCTACGATGCGTTGACCCCGCCGCGGCGAGTCGTGAGCAACAATTAAAGCCCAATGCCCACTATGCGATCTGGGCTTAGCGATCTATAGCGATCTTGCCCGAATAGGAGCGACCCCCTGAGATCTGTGGTCAAGTCGCAAAGTGGGCACCAGTGGCCGCACCAGATCGCTGTAACTCGCGTCCGCAAGGGTGGTGTCGGTTGCGGTCGCCGGGGTTTTGACATGTTCAAAAATCTGCATTCGCCGCGATCTGCTGCGGCCATTGGTGCCAACTTTGCGACTTAACTCAGATCTCAGGGGATCGCTCCTATTCGGGCAAGATCGCATAGTGGGCATCGGACTAGCGACCTTGGAATCAAATCAGTTCGCAGTGAGTCAGCCCGATTCCATTGTGCACGCAATCTATTCAGTGTGACTTCTTCGGGGTCATGCCTTGGCCCCATTTCCACGCATTGTCGAGGAATACAATAGCCAGGAATCAGGCTCGTTTGATTTGAATTTGTTGATTGTGTGAGCATGGCCAGTCATGGCTAGCCGTTTTAACATTTGTTTCCTGTTCTTGATATCAAGAATTACCATTGCTTAACAACAACAAACAATTTCTTGATATCAAGAATTCATTTCTTGATATCAAGAATTCATTTCTTGATATCAAGAAAAGAATTCTTGATTCTCGCAGGGCGCCTTTGTAAAGCAGTTTCGCATAACTGAACATCGAATTTTTGATATAAAGAAATCATTGTAATTCTTGATTTTAAGAATTAAATTCTTGATAATTAAATTTTATCAAGAAATCGAATTCTTGATATCAAGAAATCAAATTCTGGATATCATGAATTTATTTCTTGATATCAAGAATTTAATTATTGATGTATGAAAACAGAATTCCTAATCTCAAGGATTGAATTCCTGATATCAGGAAATATGAACAATTTGCCCAAATTGCCATTTGTGAGATCCCGCCCGACATGCGATCGAGAACGAAATTTTTGAACATGTCCAAAACCTGGCGACCGCAACCGACACCACCCTTGCGGACGCGGGTTACAGCGATCTGGTGCGGCCATTGATGCCCACCTTGCGAATTAACCACATATATATCAGGGGAAGTCGCCGTGAGATCGCATAGTGGGCACCGAAAAGATCGCGTACGCAATAAGATCGGGCTGACTCGCGGCGATCTGGTGCGATTCACACCGAACCGAGATCGCTAGCAACTCGGGCTAGATCGCAAGCTCAGATCCAGTGTTGTAGTCGAGTCACCATGGTCCGAGTCCGAGTCCGAGTCCGAGTCACCGTGGTCCGAGTCCGAGTCCGAGTCCGAGTCACCATGGTCCGAGTCCGAGTCCGAGTCCGAGTCACCATGGTCCGAGTCCGAGTCCGAGTCCGAGTCACCAAATTAAAATAATAATGTCATATTTAAATTTTTTGTTTATTTTAAACCTTTTAAAATCATACAATCAATCAAACACAATCACCCAATCAACAATTGATTCAAATCAACAATTACGACATCAATTACTCTTGCGTTTTCGCTCTTTTTTTTAATAGAAATAGCGCCCTCATTGTTGAGTAGGGCGCCCTCTCTAGGCCATGCAATACAAATTTCAAAAACATCTGCACCTGACCACAGCATTTTATCATATAATGGGTAACAAAACATAATACATTTTTACATACAGATTGTAGCATGTGGAAAAAAAAGTTTGTCTTTATATGATGTTTTATGGCATATTTATCACAAAAAATGTGCATCACTGTCATGTACGAAATATTGCAAAAATATGATGGTGCAACATATTTATTCTGCCTTGGACTGTCTAGGGTTAGTTTTATACAATTTTCTGTACGATATATCATGTATTGTTTATATAATTAAGAACGTATATTATAATCGTGCATTTTCAAATTAGTTTCATGTAGAGCGCCCTCATTGTGATCGAAGGGCGCCCTCATTCCGACACAAACAACCATATGTTCCGTCTAAATTCTGCATTATTCAAAGTGAACACCATTATTTTTATTGTAGGAAATGTTAATCTTTTTAGTAAAAATTCATAATTATTATAATTATACTTCATAACCGTCAACTGATGCTCCAGAAGACCAGAATAATGTATAATTCTACCAGCGATTCAGTCTACGTCCACAGTATATAATTATATGATTTTTTTTCAATGACTTCGCCGGCTTCAATTCTGTGAAAATTCTCCAGATAAAAACAGGACAACCACATGCAATAATTGCTATGGTACGAAAGGCAAAGACACCGGCATTCCATTTGTCACCAAAAAAATATCTACGGCTTCGAACTCAAACTCGAAGTTTGAGTGGGAATAACAACATAATTGTGAATGATCAGAGTAGTCTGCAGACAGAAAAATATTTATCAGTAATTACACTCCCAGTCAATTATTTGTTATTTTTTTATTGTGCTCTTGTGGAATTTACTGAGAAAAGCACAAAATAATAAAAAATCATTTTGGTGTTACTTCAAGCTCCGATCTACACTCACCGGGAATCCCCTGCATCAAGCGCCTTGCCGGTCGGCCTGGCGTCATCTTAGCTTAATGCGTAGCTAGCTGTATAAGAATCTGTATAAGAATCTCCCGAAAATATCGTACAATATCATTCAATTTTATTTCTTTGTCCGTGTATGATTGGTGTTCACGTTCGTTATCAATATAATAATAATCAGTTACCAACAAAATCTCGATAAATGCCGATTCTGGGTTGATAAATTACTCCTCGCCCTCCCTTGAAACGATCGTTTTTGGTTCAGAGAACTTCCAAAATCACAAATCTTCAAATCACACGAAAATCATACTGAAAATACTGCATTACTGCATGACGATAGCAACACTGCACTGTGACACATGTGACTTAGCGCATCGCACGTAGCGCACACTGCATACACGTTCTCATCACTCACACACACTTGAGGAAAAGCGACGCGTTAGGGTTACGGAAAAAATAAACGCTTCCGGGCCGATTCACGCGACTCAGAAAACAAATAGAAACAAAACAAAAAAGGGTGAAAAGAATCAATCATTTTGATTGGACAAACAAAAAGTCTCATGACCTGATTCAGTAAGCACGCAAGAGATTGAATCAGCCCTTGACTGTACTGGGAGGGTTAATTATCAATCGTAGGATTTACATTTTTTATGAAATATTATTGGAAAATACTTCAAAATAGTGAATAGATGTTTAATCTTAAATTCACCAGATTCTATGAAATCTTCCGGCCTCGAACCGGCCTCGACCCGAGTCATCGAGGCCGCATGCTACGAGGCCGAGGACGAGTCCGAGTCACGGCATTACGAGGCCAAGGCCGAGGCCGAGGACTGAAAAATCGGCCTCGAGGCCGGCCTCGAGACCGAGGCCGGCCTCGAGTCCTCCAAGACTGCTCAGATCGCATAGTGGGCACTAGGCTTAACACGGTACAATCGCACAAAATAGAAGCATAGGAAAATCCCCAGGGGCCAACTTGTGGAGGCGCAAAGGACCCCCTTTATCCACGGATACACCAAGGGAGACTTATATTTTTGGATTTGTTACATTCTCCTCTAAATATTCATATGTTCAGAAATCAGTACGCTTTTCGATGCACAAAAGACCTCTGGGCTGCCGGTCTACAACTGTAGAAGCCGTCTATCATTTTTAACAATTGGGTCTTAGAGATAACCAATTTAGATTGTCTGCAATCAGTCATGCGTTATCTATTAATCATGTTTATGATTGTCACCCTGTTTTGAATGTTTTAATTATAAGTACGTTTATGTGTTATATGTGTACCGTGATGCGTTATAACCGATCGGACACAATATCAGAACTCTAGACAATCTAGTTTTACAGAATATGGTTTAACTTTAATCACTGCTTCAAATTTCAGACATCCATACATTTTTTTGAAATTTCAAACCAAGTGTATATATCAAAGAATTATCATGTCTCACATATTAGATTACAGAGGGTATAATTAAATGCTTTAAACTTTCCAGAGAGAAGACAACAAATTTAAATACTTAGTAAGCGCTGCGCGAGAGTTCGGAGTGTTTATGGTGCACCAATCAGACCGTAACGGATGAACGGCCGCAGAGTCGCGTAAAGTCTATATCAGCATACAGTCCTCGCCATATGCTGGTGGAATGCCGAGTGCCGGAACGTCGAGGAATCGGCTGCGTTGAAGCCGAGGTGCTTGCGCGAAGTGATCTCCAGATCGGGAGAAGAAATCGGATGAAGGAGTCGGATCCTGAAGTCGGATGCTTAAGTCGTTCCGTGAAGTCGGATGCTTAAGTCGGATGCTGAAGTCAGATCCCGAAGTCGGATGCTTAAGTCGGATCCTGAAGCTGGGTCCATTACCCGGTTGGACAAGCCGGGTCCATAAACCGGATACAACTGCAAATAATAATTCCGAAACATATTTCCACTACGGTGTTCATTTTACATTACATAATGAATATGTAAGCACGCGGATATGTTTCAAGTTAATAATAATTCACCGATTCTATGCTTATGACACATAAACACACAATGCAGAGTTTTCCCGCTCATAAAAAGCCACGAATTCAGCATTCCGTCAATCTTAATATTATCATCCCCCGTAAATAGCATCAAATACAAGAATACCTTTACTGAGGAATATATAGTCGTATCTCCGACAAAACTTAATCTTCTTTGCTTACTTTGGCATAATTAAACAAATATACATTTCCATTTCATTATTTACCTATCAACTTTTATGAGAGGAAAGTAATAATCATTTTTCCTTGACATATATCACGTTGTATCACACAGCCCACTTTCGCACCACATCGTTTACTTTACTTAGTATTGTCTACTTAGCCGCATTATTTTATGTGCGACGAAACAAACTACAAACACAATACAATATGAAGCATTAACTTACGGTCACCAGTTGTGGTAAACGCTTTTAGGACGTTGTCGTGCTGCACACCGGGCTGGCGAGTCACCATCAAAGGGGTTTTCCTATTCAACTTCTACACTTTCAGAAATTTACAAAGGCATCCCGTGGTCCACTCAATCTCAGCCGCCACACACACGTCCGTCTGGAGCAAGATCTCAAATCACTCTGCCTTACTGCAATCAATTTACGCTCATCCACGCACGCACAATTTCCCGCCCCGATCATACAGCCAATCAACGCTTTCACCTTCCTAGTCTCTAGGAAACCGCACAATATCCAAACCCACGTGATACTGAGGGCCCAATCACACGCGATACTCGGACTGGCGACCGACTGCCACGTATGCTACCCAATCACGTGGCTCGATGCTACTACAGTAATACTCAATACATTACGCAAGCCGGGACTAGCGAAAGCTACGTGGAGGTCGTCCTATTGTTATCACGCATCCCGCTGCTTGCCGTAAAGCTCACTATAATAAGACGCAGGTAGGGGCAAGCGCACACTGTACCGAGTTCGACCTATTGTTGCCTAGCAACAACGAACTTGAGCTATAGCAGGCACCAGTATCAGTGAAATAAATTATTTTTCTGCTCGGCTGGTGACAATGATGTCTTATGAAAGAAGAGAAGTCTGGCTAACAAGTGATGTGTAAAATAAAACAAAAACTCGGTTTTTGTTTTGTTTTAGGGACACACGGTATCATTAACGGTTAAAAGAAAGAGATGCCAGTATAATTGTGCAAATATCAATGTGTGTCTGCGTTTGTGTTCTCTGTGTGTTTTGATCAGTCAGGAATGAAAATAAAAACAAAATGCAGGAAGATTTAAACAATGATCGAAGGCGTGGTTGTAACGATTTTTGTGTGAGGATTTTCTTTTAAATATTTTAGATTGACTTGCTTCAAATTACAAACAGCTGGTAATTGAAGGCTATCCAAAATAGAATGCTGCGAAAAATATAACAATACAATGAATGAAATACCGCTTAGATCATTTGAAAGCAACATGTGTTTCATTGTTCAGTGTTCATTTCCCTAACCCAAGAAAAATTAGACGAGTGCTTTGAGTAAATAAAAGAGAATTTATGAATAAATATCATAATTTCAGTTTGTGTTACTGGTCTACTTTCATTTGAGAAACTACGGATGTTCGGATTAACGAACATTAGCAATTCGCAATAACAACCCTTTAGAAAAGGAGATGTGTCCACCAAATCATACACACGCGTGATCGTGTACATGCACACGCTGACACGGAAGTTTGTAAGCTATACCCGTCTTCTGATCAAATCTCAAGATTGTTGAACGATAAATTTCATATCTCATTTCAAAATTTGATTCGTTTTTGGCACGCGATGTTTTGAAGTATTGATATTGATTACGAAGTAAACATACACGATTAATTTGGTTTTGGCACGCGATGTTTCTAAGTATTGATATTGATATGAAGTAAACATATATTGTATTTGCAAAATCAAGTTAATGTTATCATGTTCCTTCCTGTTATCCTTCCTGTTTTTCACCTGACAAGCTTAAACAAAAAGAAAAGTCTTCGCCTTTTTGATGCCCAAAAATAATATGGTTTTGATAGTTTAGTCCGAAATTAACACGATTTTGCCCGAATATGAGATGTTGTAGCTGGCCCGAAAATTACGTGTTATTGCCTTAAAATGACATGACTTTGCCAAATATAACATGATATAGTTAATTTGCCCGAATGTGACATGAATTTGCCCAAATATGACATAGTTTTGCCCGAATATGACACGTTTTCAATACTCCCGGGCTGTAGCCCCTCTGCCCCACCTCCTACGCCTATGTTTACCACTGGCTATAACTGGGCCCTATATGCACCATATAAAATCCGATGTGAACCCGATGTACTCTCCAAACCATATCCCTTCAATTAGGCGCCACGTGATATCCATGATCATGTAAATATATTTAAATATTAATATTATTATCTTAAAGGGATCTCGTAACTTTGTTGACATGTGCGAAAAGTGATGAATGGTTAATACAATGTATATTGTTAAATGTTATCTGATATGTCCATTGGGTATTGCGTGAAAATGTCAAGTTTAATGTAAATTATAATATATGGCCGAGTAATGAGCAAAAATGCAAAGTGATATTCGCTAACTAATTGCACTGACTTTGTACACGGTAACGACTATCAAGTGGATAGTTTAACATCTGAATCGTAAATATCTTTTAACGAAAGGGAAATTCGAAAAACCAAAACCTGGCTCATGCTTCTATTGTTGATACGCTAACAAGGTTTGAGGGAACCACTATAATTCCAACTGGATCTTGAGGATTTGGACAATGTTACTAGTTCCCATTAATTATAACAATAAAACTACAGTATTGTTGACAATTAGTTTAAGGCAAAACGTGTCACGTCTTGACCACGTGATTATGCTTTTCAATATAACAACTTTCAACTAACATATTGGCGGCAATCAATGAAGGCGTGGCAGAACCACACATCAACCAATCACAATTGATTTTGACGAGACAGGATATTATATTACATCTAGGCATCATAGGTATGCCAAGGCATCCACAATTTTTTTAAATAAAAGTAGCGTATCAAGCAGGCTTGCCATCACAAGGTATTTCGCCGTGTCAAGAATAGTTTTGAATCATCTCTTCGTCAATCGACAACCTCCACATCTCGAGCTAAAATGGGTAAGGTAGCTCTGGAACTTCTGGCGTGTCTCCTGCTGGTCCATCAGACGCTCTCTCAGCAGTGCAGCGGTGGTAACGACGCTCTGATTACCATTCCGGCTTGTGTGGAACGTCCTAATAACCACGTCACGTCGCGACGCGTCGGTTTCTCTGTGTCCCTGAGCGCTAATGTCGGGCCCTCATCAACAGATAACATCGTCATCTGGGACACCGTCTTCACCAACGTAGGTAACGCGTTCAGCGAGACCACGGGGAAATTCACTGCTCCAGTGACGGGTGAGTGAGCACTAATAACAATTTGTTTAACCCGTTGAGGACGAATTGATTTTGGTATAACACGCATTCTCCATAGACTCAAGAACGAAATATTTCGGGACCAGTCCTCAACGGGTTAATGTTAACAAATAGGGAGGGGGGGGGGAATGCTGAGAGCTGCATATCCGCTATACCGTGTGTCTCTCAAAGAATGGTACAGTTACAGTTTAGACAATATTTGTTTAAGGTATGAAGGTAATTTGGAAAAAGTTAATATTATTTGGTGTCACATACAAAAAAAAAACAGGCTTCCTGATGCCTGATGTGTTTTTTTTATATCAGCTCAATTCGATTTAGTCAGTTGAAGATATGATTAATTGTTTGCAGTACATCGAAATCCACGTTGTGCCGATTTACGTTTCTTGCATTATGTGATTTATCATTATAGCAAACAAGTGTAGCACGTATTATGCAATCATTCATTCAATCATGGCCTTAATATGACGTTAAAATGTTGCTCCCATTGCCTGATTTGCATTACAAAGTATTTCACACCTTTTGTTAAAGGAGACCACCAGGCAAAGAACAACACATAATTTAATGTTTAGGTACCGTTTTGTGATACCAAATGTAGATACCCAACATTTTGCAAAGGGTTGTGTAATTCATAAACAGTGCGAGTAATCATACAAATAAGCGAGTGCGCCAATGCTATTCACGCGTACGTTTTGAGACTTTAGAATCCCGGACGATTCGTTCGCTCTGGACAAAGGTAGTCTTCGTACATGCACCACCATAAACGCATGCTTTAGAATGTTACTGCGTTTTCCAATTATATCTTTTTAAAAGAAAGGTAACATCTTTAGTATTCCATTCCATCAACAAGTTCACAAAAATATGTTTCCAGAAAAAAATATATAATTGGAAACGCATCACCATTCTAAAGCATGCGTTCATGCGGTCTGAATTGCGAAGACTGCGATGCGTGCGGTGAATTGCAATGTGTGTGCAGAGCGAACGAATCGCCCAGGAATCTATTGTCTACAAACATTCGCGTGAATAGCATTGGCGCACTCGCAAAATATGGTTGGCCCGTATGGAACCAGGAAATAGCAGTGGTTCCGTAAGTGGTGAAAATTAATTGCTTTGTTTATGAATTACACAGCCCTTATTTGCAAAATGTTGGGTATCTATTTGATATCACAAAACGGTACCAAAACATATAATAGTGTGTTGTTCTTTGCCTGGTGGTCCCCTTTAAGTGTGTACTTGAAATGCAGGAAAAAAAACACTTTTAAAGGTCATTTTGTATCTAAACCCCTCCAAAAAAGTTCGAAAAAAGTATCGATTGTATCTATTTTCTTATGAAATCATGTTGGTTATATTTGGTATCACATGAAAGAGTGTGTATACCTCCTTAATGCCTCGGTCACACCTTTGCGTATGTTGCTGCGTATTGCTGCGCTAGACGGGGTATATCAATACGCAGCCTTACCCAGCAATACGCAGCGATTTTGAAGTTTGCAGTCACACTATTGCGTATGTAGCTCGTATGCCGCTGCCTATGGTTGCCTATGGTTGCCTATTGCCCCGCTTTAGCTCGCTGTTGCTCGAAGCAGTACGATTCAATACGCGGTGTGCTCGCCACATTGCGTATGGAACTCGTTCTTTGCTCGCTTGCCGCTCGCTAGCCGCTCGCACCAGTTGGTATCGTTGCGTCTCACTGCGTATTCGCTCGCTTTAGCTCCACTGCCGTTCGTACTGTTGCGTGCCAACTCGATCTGAAGCGTACCAGCTCGCTCGGGCTGCGGCGGTATATAAAAACTGGTCATTTTGCGGGTCCTGCTAGGCAGCCAATCGTAGTGCTAGCGAGCTAAAGCGAGCGGGAACCAGCGAGAACGAGCTAAAGCGAATGGCGCACGAGCTAGACTCGCAGCATAGCGAGTGGCACACGAGCGAGACTCGCAGCAAAGCGAGCGGCCATCGCAGTGATTCGTGGTGCTAGGAGCGGTGTGCGATCAACAGCGCAACAATATGCGCAATCATGCGAACGACAACGAGCTACAGCGAGGTAAATCGTGTGGGAAACGCAGCTATACCCAGTGACACGCGCTCCAAAAAATGAGGTGCGAATGATTGCGTATACCTGCGCTAGGTCACCTCGCTGTCGCTCGCTGTTGCTCGCATTCACTGGTTGTCACTCGCTCCCGCTCGTATGCAATTTGACCTTGCGTTTGCTTGCGAGAGTTTAGAAAATTTTAAAACATGCGAGCGACATACGCAGGCCCCTGCGCTAGTCTGCGTATTGAGTACGTAGTGAGCTCGCATCATTGCGCTTTATTGGGTGTATCTGCGTTCGTGTGTCTGCGTTCGAGCAACACGCAGCAATACGCAAGCCCAATACGCAAAGGTGTGACCGAGGCATAAAATGATACCAAATTCATAAGCATCAGGCGTACGGGGTATGCGCAGTATGTTTCAGAACAGGGGCGTCGATCCTGGGGGGCAGGGGGGCGGTCGCCCCCCAATGAAAATATTGGGGGGGGGGGCGAACATATCATTTCGCCCCCCCAATAAATCCGAAAATGAGGAAGTAAAAAATCGAGTGATATAATGCCAAAGAGGGGAAAGACACATTTATCAATAATTAATCTTCAAAATAGCCGTTTTTTAGGACTGTAAATCTCTTTTTTGCCGCGCGCTTCGCGCGCATACAGTTTTTCATATTGCAAGTTTCATTTGGGTTGCGGGAACTCACCTTTCGAAATGTGTTGGGCAGTGTAATTTCTCAAATGCACATTTGAAAGTGGAGGAGATTGTCCCCCTCCCTTTGTCATTATGTATGTTTGGTTCCATACTTATATACTTCATATTACGTGAAATGTCTGTCTCTGGTGTGCACCAAATCGCACAATTTCACTCCCTAAAATACAAAAGCTCTCTACTGTGGGAGGGGGACACCCCCTCCCACACCCTCCCCCGCTCGGTCGCTTCGCTTCCTCGCAATGTCTCTCCTCCACTTTTGAGAAGTTGTTGACGCCCTTGCTTAGTTTCATGGGAGCCCAATGCCCTATACTATATCGATGGCTCTATAGTATACAGGATCACGTGGATCCATCTCATTCAAGGCTCAATCTTTTCCTCGCTAATACGTTACGAGTAGGTTCACTATTTTATACAATGTTAACACCCATGATAGGAGTTGCAAATGTCTTAAATCTAAAAGCTTCCGGGGGCTCCGCCCCCTGGACCCCCATTATTGTCCCCAAATGTGGGTGCCCCCCAAAGTCAGGTCTTCGAGCCATCAAGACACTTTCAACGAGCGCATAATAAAACTTCCGGGCATGCCAATGTGGGGCTTTTAGCTCTCTCAGTGGTAACTTTGGAAAAAATTTCAACTTTCGCCCCCCAATCGCCAAAACTGATCGACGCCCCTGTTTTAGAATGGGGGAAGGGCAGAAGTGAAATGTCACAAAATGCGCCAACAAACTTCAGTCGGAAGGTCTGACACTCATATCACGGTCTTTCTCAAGTTCAAATTCTTCGACGATAAATATATTGACAATGAAGAGATACTGTTGAATACGGTATCAGAAACAAGCCTGTTAATTTAAATTTCCTATGACATCTAACTTGGAATGATTATGAAAGCCGGGTAGGTGCAATAAAGGTGAATATTTGAGAGGATCGACAGTGAAATACAAACAAATGCATTTGATTGTGTGAAATTGAAGGCGTTGCATCCAAAAACGACTTTTTGTGGAGATATCTTAGTACTTTACTTATCATAATCATTATAAAATTCAACATCATGTGGAAGCGTGTTAATTTGTCGATAAAATGATGCCCTATTCATAATGATTATGTGATTGAGGTGTGTGTAGTACCTCTAAATGTATGGGGATCAAACTGACATGTTTCAAGGTCGACGTTTTGCCGTTTGATATGTGCGAAACAGGGCATACCTACACGGTCAAAGAGGGCGCTATTATGTAAGTTCTGGCCAGTTTGCGTAGGTTTAGGGAAATTGTATGCATTTTCAATACATCAAGTTTAAGAGTTTTCCTGTACTGCACACACACTTGCAGCATAATCATTGCAAATGAGATATCATATTAAAGGTAAATTAACGAGCTTTCTGATAGTGCAAAATGTAATGATGATAGAGTTATGATTAATAAAACAATATCTTAGCGGAATCTTGAAACAAGAAGTCACGGTCTTAAATTCATAGCATTAATGCGCCCCCATATCCGGCTTTAACTGCATACACCCCGATAGCTGCATAATTATTACAGGTGAGACATAACTTTAAGGAAAAATAAACATGCTTACACATGATGCTAAGTTTACTGATGATTATGCAACGTACAACCCCCCAAAATCTTCTACAATAGTCGATTTTCGATGCAACGCCTTCAATTTCACAAAATGAAATGCATTTGGCAACATTTCACTTTCGACCCTCCCCCATATTCAGCTGTACCATACTTTACTTGCTAATAAAATCGTTACGGAAATAATCGTATTGAAAAGATAGGCAAGTGGGCTTCAAAATGGTACCAAATTTGATAGGTTTAAATCATTTTAACACGCTACAATCTTCGGTACAATTTGAACATTAAAAAAACACGACACAAGAGTCACAATTCCTGACTAAATACTCTCGGCCCATTTTGCGACATTTGACTTCTGACCGTCCTCCATTCTGAAACGCACTATGTATTCCTCGATTTGAAATAAATGACAAATAATGTACAATTTTAAAGGGAAATCATCATGCAATGCAATTACACTAAAATAAGAAAAAATACAATTTGTCATTAAGAGTGACATAATCGATCAAAGTTGAGTTTCCGAACTTTTTTTTAAGGGGTTTATTTGCGTGAAAAGGAGATGTAATTTCATTAAAAATGTTCTTGAATGCCGCGAAATAGGGGGTCAATAATTACAACTTCGTTTACGATCACGTGTTACGCCTTCGAATATGAAGTGACACCACCGGAATACACGCACAGTGTTACTACTATGACTACTATAACTCATCTTACATATTTTACGACTTAGCGTTTCCTTTTTGGATATATTTATTTAACCGTGAAGAGTTTAAATCTGCAAAATAGTAAAACGGTAATTAAAACAAGTATGGGGAGTAATCTCATAATTTACCCATTTCAAATGTTCTTATCGTTGTATGTCTTTACAGGTACTTATTTCTTCACCCTGTCCATCCACAAGCGTGGTGGCCTCGCAGCTCCGTTTGTCCGTGTGCTGGTCGACGGCGTGCACATCTTCAGTGCAGACGAGTGCTGTGACGAGGATACCTACGATAGCTCCACGAACTCAGCCCTGCTCACGCTCAACCAGGGCCAGGAAGTCTGGACGCAGCTCGTCGCTCATCGCGTGTTGGCCACACGTACGCACGACAACACCTTCACAGGGTTCTTGGTTTTTGCCTAAAAGTCCCAAATCTGTCTCGCACTCGCGGACTTTTTAAGGGATCTAGTAACATTGTCCAAATCCTCAAAATCCAATTGGAATTCTAGCGGTTCCCTTATTCTTTGTTGTATTAACATTGTAAGCATGGGACAGGTTTGGATTTTTCGAATATCCCTTTTACTTAAAAAGATATTTACGATTCGAGTGTTTAGTGTTAAAGCGGTAGTACAGTTTTGGTAAGGCAGAGATTTAGTTACCAAAACCTGCGCAATAACAGTACAAACTAAAAGTTATAACTCCACCGTGCTCGAAAGGTATAGAAAATTACAAAAGACTAAGTAAGAAGCCTGTTATCATTCAAAAATAGCCATTAAAACACAAGAGGACGCTCTCTAAAAAAGCATTGGTTTCCACCATTTTCATACCAAATTATGCAATGTGATGTTTTGTTGAAATAATGATGAAATAGAGAGATCATCAACAACGATTTAAAAACCTATTTTGAATTTTTTTGAAAAAGTGTAAGCCTTTTAATTAAACAAATAAACAAATCATCAACTGTGGCCCAGATTTATTCCGAATTGATATATTTATTGATATTTCAGCCGTTTCTGAACCGATTTTGATCAAATAAAGTTTAATCTGTCATTAAAATTGTATGCTCTTTCAAATTTTACGCTTAGTTTTAGTTATCTCAGAAAACAACATTTTGTGCAGCGCCCTCTATACCAAAACTGACCTACCCCTTTAAACTTTCCACTGGATAGTCGTAACCGTGTACAAAGTCAGTGCAATGAGTTAGTGAATATCACTTTGCATGTTTAATCATTTATTGGCCATATAACGTCCATTTAACTTGAAATTTTCGCACAATACCCAGTGGACATGCAGGTAACAACAACATAATGTACATTGTATCAACCACTCATCACTTTTTGCACATGTCAACAAATTTACTAGATCCCGTTAAGAGTCGATCTTCCGCTTATTAGACCCCGGTTCATGTGACGACGGTAATCGTATCAATTTATCATAATTTATGGGTGTAAGTTATATTTGTTTAGACTTTAAGCACAACAAGGTTCGGTTTGGATTGAGCTTCGTAAACATTTATTCTACACATGGTTTGATTTTTTGATTTGATTGGTGACTTTTAAAATGTATAATCAACATCATATTATACTAAATGATACATACACAATTTCACTAAACATGAATAATTTGTCTCCATATAGCTCGTTAAGATGTCACAAGCTTCAATCTGTTCTAGTTCTTTTGTCAATGACCATGTTTCTGATCCATATGTCATGGTTGGTAGAACGCATTGGTTGTACAATCTTCTTCTTAGTAGCATGGGTATATTTGTATCGATTTGCATGTCTTTGTATCTTCCAAAATTCATCCATCCTGCATTTTACTCTTAAATTCTGTTGTTTTTTCAAAATAAATTTATTTGGAACATAATTGTTTCCAATAGTGAAATAAAGTATGTACGGCTCCCATGTATGTAGCACTTTTAAGCAACTGACAGTGTCCAACATGGCCACGACGGGTTAATACATTATACGCCTATCAACATAGCAGGGGTTCTGATGCTGTTTATCTGCTTAGTTGTTTGCTTTCAGATCAGACAACCTCGCTTCATGTAAGCGAAAACTGCCAAAATACAACCATAATTCACGCAGTCATAATATATCATTTCTGTATACGTGTCGTAAATACGAACTATTCACACCTTATTGTGCGGTGTGGTGATATCTAACTTTAGTGTAAAACTGAGAATGAAGCGTTACTAATTGGCCAGCAAAAACATGAAACAATTAAATGAGAACAAGCTAATGTATTTTGATGTTGCTTAAGTTATATACTTGTATCATGTTTCATAATTGATAGGTTAATTAATATGACTTTAGTTCATGCATTGTCTAGATCTTGTGTAAGATCAGACCACTCTCTAAATCGAAATCAAGGTAACGAATTTCCTGCTTGCTTCTTATTTTTCTAAAAAGTGTCAAACTTCTCAACTTCCGGATGTTTCGAGTTTTGTCTCTATTCCTTTCAAATTTAAATATTTATATAAAATTATGTTAAAATTACAGTTCAGGTAATAGACCCTCGATATACAGGCCATCACGGTGTAAAGATTTGTTCTTTGTCTATGATGTGTAATTATGGTCTTATGTCAACATCAGAAACGGTAGAGAATATTTAAAAACGTTTGCTGTTTAAAAAATAACAATTTGTTTATTTTTAGGGATTCAAATTGGCAACGTACTCCTGTGGACGACTATGTTTAGTTCTTGTCGTCCTAATATGTTTAGTTTGTGCTTCCTTCGGTTAATTTCTTAATATCGCCATACTTTTCCTTTCGCCGACGAAATGTTATGTAGAAATGTATCCTATAGGATAAACATAACACTATATTAGAGGAATTGCAAACGTAAATTTCGAGAAATAAAGGAAAACATTTATGACAATTCGTGTAATGAAAAAAAAGGTAAAAAGCAAACGCGGAGTTTCCATAATCTCGTCGGAGTTAATGTTGCCAATTTGAACCCCCCCCCCCCCCCCACATATATTCCCAATACCAGAACAATTCACAGTGTATCAGAGTGTAAACACAATGTGGACCACGTATGTGAAAACACTGTGTGGACCATGTTAAATTGGAAAATCAATGTCAACACTGCAGTATATGATCACACTGTAAACAAACTCGTCAGCATGTATACCCTGCGTTCACAGTGTGTAAAACGCATTGCTAACACTGTTTATCACATTGTCATCATAATTATACTTTGATCACAATGGCCCGAATTTTCATCAGTGGCTCAACTTGACCCCGGCCTAAAAAAGACAAAGACTACCAGTAACCAGTTAAACCATTTTGCACCCGCATACCTTTTGTTTTGTTGGCCACCGGATATATTCTAATGGTTTCCTTTCATTATCCAGTCAATCCCTTGACTCGAGTTCTGGTTATAGGCATCAGGACAATGGGCCCTTTGAAATTCAGTCATAGTATAACCGGTCACCAGCAATACAATGTCCAGAATGATCCAGGACGCAATTTGGCTGATGACCGACTATGCTATGACTGAATTTAAAAGGGCCCATTATCATGATGCCTATAATCAGAACTCAAGTGATTGACTGGATGATGTAAGGAAACAATTAGAATATCTCCAGGGACCAATAGCAACAAGACAATAGGTATGCAGGTGCAAAATATTTTAACTGGTTACCGGTAGTCTTTGTCTTTTTAGGCCGGGCTCAAGTTGAGCCACTGATGAGAATTCGGGCCAGTGTGTTTTAAATACCGCATGATGTGTGCCGTCACTGATAAAAGCTCTCCAAATCAGTATGGTCTACACATGCATGGGTGTGTTAACACTGTTTTTTTTTAAACCAACATATTTCAGAGATTGTTCCTTTTTCTTAATAAGCTTATTATACTGAAAACAATTGTTGCCAGTATACATCCTATTTAGAACACATTCATGTGCGTACTGGTAAAAGCTTTATTTCTAACTCCTAACTTAAGACTATTTAATGTATTTTTCTATGGTATTAAAGATGGGTCCTGTCGTATAATGATTTGTGTTATTAATCATGTACCTGTTTTAATGTTCGGTATACAGGGTGGCCCCCCCCCCCCCCCCCCCCCCAAAACGGACCGGGGTACTTCCCAAAATATAGTAACAAAATGATTATGTCCATCGGATATGGTGTATTTTCCAATGAAAAACGATACCAAGAACAGTAATTTTGGTCGTGTAGTTTTTGCTTTAGGGCGCTCTGAGTGAAACCATGTCAGGTTCCCATTTTTGTCAAATTTTACCAAATCAGGGCCTGATAAATCACACTTACTGCCCATCATATCGTCGGACAACGAGCAATACGCGCGCTATTGTTAGTGTGCATTCAGCTGTGTGTCGAGAGAATGGGCATGTTTGCTCGACGCTATGACGAACAGGAAGTGCGATTTATCAGGCACTGAATTGGTAAAAATGACAAAAATGGGAACCTGACATGGTGTCACTCAGAACGCCCTAAAACAAAAACTACACGACCAATTGGAAAGGACACCCTATCCTATGGACATAATCATTTTGTAACTTTATTTTGGGAAGTGCCCCGTTCCGTTTTGTGGGGGCCACCCTGTATGTGTTGGTGTTGTTGTTGTAATGAGTGTTGTTTCATGAATGTCCATGTTTAATTTATGTAGCCGTGTTGTCTGTGTGTTTGCGTGTATTTATGTGTGTGCGTATGGGTGTATTTGTGTTTGTGTGTATATATGTGTACATGTATGGGTGTGTGCGCGTGCATGTGCATGTATGTGTGTGTGTGTGTGTGTGTGTGATTTTGTGTATGCCTGTGCGTTTGTATGTTTGTTTGCTTGCCGGCTCAGTTTATATGTTTGCGCGTGCGAATGTGTCTAGGACATGCCGGATTTCACATTATACAAATCATGCACAGTCATGAGTGTATTGGTAAGAATTATATGCACGAGTTTTACTTTGAAATGGTTTAAACCCGCGAGCCGAGCGAGAGGGTTTTAGAACATTTCCAAAGTTAAAAGAGTGCATCCAATTCTTACCGATCCACGAAATATGCCTGTGCAGCATTTGTTTTATAAAATGGGCGCAAACAAATTTCAAAATCAAACTTTTTCCCAGAAATAGCTAGATGGCTAAATTTACCGACGCATGGCTGTAAATTTGTATATAAATGCAAAGTGAAAAATGTATTATAAACAATGGCACCTAATGACAACACACCAGCGCGCACATCATCCCATTCCCAGTATAGCTTTGCAGCTGCATCAAGGCATTAGGCCAAAACAAATAAATTGTTGGATTGGAGTAACGGGCAACCAAACATTAGGGTAGGTAGGTAGGGTTTTTTTCTTCTTTTTTTTTCTTTTCTTTTTTCAGGATTCGCACAAATACACAAAAACACACATATAACACACAAATAACACATATCGCAACATTTTGGGGAAAAAAATTGTTTTTTTTTTTTTTTTTATCCAAAAAAAATAAAAAATCAGAACAACCTTTAGGGTCGGCGGTATTTTTAGGGTCGGGCGGGTTACGCCAATCCAACAATTTATTTGTTTTGGCCTTAGCAGTGTATTCACAAGGCACCATTCACAGTGTGCGTACATGTTATACTAGTGTAGTTCAACTTACAAAACGATGAACAGAAAGACGAACGATGAACCAGAGGCAGAACGCCAATCAGGAATAAAGTATCAATGCTCACAACAAACATAGGGTAGCCATGACACAGCCAGGTGATATTATAAACAGGAATAGAGATCACAACGCGTCTGTATCATAATTTGCGTTTGATTTTTGTTTTGAAAAGAACGAAGAGCGAAGAGTAGTCGTCATTTCAGTATTCGAATTCGGACACGCTATGCATTCGATATTTGCAGTACGTACGTGTGGCTATTTACTGCGTGCATAAGTACAGAATCATACACGCTAATTGACCAATCAGATTGCAGAAATTCTGAAGCCCATTTTATAATAAATCCTGATCCACCCATCTAAACTGATAACGCTTTATCCACTAGTATATTTTGATTGAATTCGGGTGCGTTTATAGGTATGTGTTTCTGTACAAGAATATGTGTGTCGGTGTTAATGTCTGCGCGTATGTTTGCTTTGAGCGGGTGATTCTAGGATTGTAATTTGTGCAAACGCGTGAACTTCTTAACCAGCGTTAAATGGCAGATGATAACGCTTTAAGTAATGACGCTTCATTGAAATGTTATTCAAACGCACATATCCAAATACAGACATACATGTGTATGTCTGTTTTTGGTTTATTATGAGTTTGATTTCGCATGATCGAAACATCAAATCAAACAGACCAATCACGAATCACCAATCACTAATAGCTGATAACGTGTAACATAATGACGCTGTATTTAATGTGTATTTACTTCATTCATTAATATTAACTACATTAACCCTTGTTTGGGATCGGAAGTAACATATTGCAGGTGTATCCTGTTCGTCATACATCGCGATCTTGTTCCAGATCTGTCATTTATAATGACTCATATTTTTAAAGGGAACCAACACCCACAAAATAATAATATTCTTTAGTAATTTATTTTACCATCAAATTAAAAAAAAAAAGTTTCAAGACAAGTTATACAAAACTGAAAACTCATCACCGTACTGCAGTATGCATGTTCATGGGTCTGCAGAAGAAGACTATTTATTGTCTAGGACGTACACAGATATTACGGGTGGTGATAATCTTCGTCGATTTTGGAGTACAAATCTGTGAAATTACCTTCTTTGGAGGACTGTACCACCATCACCCCACAGTAAACTGTATCCAAGCCACCATCGTGATAATACAACGAAAGATAACAGGTAGTAATAATAATAATAATAATAATAATAAATATATATAGCATTTATAGAGCGCCATGTATCTAGGTGCCCTATTCAGAGGCGCATTATTACCCTTGGTCATCAGGTACAGTTCAAACCCGCACAATTATCTTGTGCACCATATCAACTCCCAGGGAAGCATGCTAGTCCAAGCTGCCCTATGATGTAGATCGCTACAGGCTAAAGCCCGGCGCAGACACAGCCGACTCGCCCCGATCCGATCCGACCCGACTGGTTTTCAGTCAGGCTAGAGTCAGTTTCGCTCAGTCGGAGCCGATCCAACATGATGAATCGGCGTCGAGTGACCTCCGACTGGCACTTGACCGGAAAAAACCGGAGTCCTGAGGCAGCGCATACTGAGTTAATCAGGCTGAAAACCAGTCTGATCGGGTCGAGTCGGCTCTGTCTGCGCCGGGCATTATTTAACACCCGACCAAGTACCCATTTATACTCCTGGGTAGAGAGCAGCAATGTGGATTAAATGCCTTGCTGAAGGACATAAAATGCCGGGGCATCGATTGGGTTCAAACTCGGGTCCCGAGAACGGAAGTCAAGCGCTTATCCGATCGTGCCACAACACCTCCACGCATTGAGTAGATCAAAATAGCATTGAGTAGATGATAATAGGTACTGAAAGTGTAATCACATAGTCTTACAATCATATTCCAGATGATGATATTTTTCGTGTATTTGAGGGTCAATGGCCTTCTTTGAACATGTGGAGATTATAGCATTTGGAACATTATACCACGGCTACTTCACAGTGAGTGAATTGCAATTGCATTCCACCCGTCATAAAGATGAACCACAGAATGACAAATAATTATTGCAGGTATATAATTACAATTATGCCTATATAAAACAGACCATAGAGGGTGATATTACTAATGCAACCAGACAGGATAGTGAGGTCTTACTTAGGCGAGAATACTCCTCGATTGCACAATTTTAGTAATTTAATACAAACATTACCAATAATCAGTTAAATCGTGTCACAACTGTGGAATTTAACTAGCCCATTGATGATTGTCATGTGCCACCGGAAATGTTATAATTGTTTATTTTGACATTCCAATCAATCCCTCTAGTTCTGCTAGGCATGCATAAGGTCGCGGCTTGACAATCTAGTGATGGTATGAACTGACACTAATATCATCTCTTGGATGATCCAGGGGGTGTTTCACAAAGATCGTAAGTTAAACTTAACTCTAAGTCGGACTTAAACATTATGGAAAGCCATTAGTTTCTTTGAAACAATTTTGCATACATTTTATAAAATGTTGATTCAAATCATTAATATTTTCCATTATCAAGGGGATTTCATGTTTTGGATATAAAATATATGAAAATTCTAAAATACTTGCATATTTACTTTTGAATATATTTTATTCCAAGGCTACAAATAGCTTACCATAACTTTTAAGTCCAACTTAGAGTCAAGTTCATCTTTGTGAAACACCCCCAGGACGCGATCTTCCTGATGACCGGTTATATGGCTGGAATGTCAATACACACTTTGTCTTGATGCCTTTGTAGATGGATTCGCATTGATAATGAAGTCAAAGGGTTAGCCATATTCCACACATTATCATCATCACCATGTATTGGTTTGCATTATCAATAGTATTATTATCACTTATGGCATTATTCTCATTATTTCTCGTTTAAGAAAGCTTCAACATGTTCAACAGATTTGAGGAAGAGGCAAACCAGATAAACCGGGATTATCCCGACCTCGCTGCGGGAATCATGTGGATGTGCGTCGGGACTTGTTTCGCCGCACTATTATTATTATCATACGTATCATCTTGAATGCCATTATTTCGGTGTTATTCCATTGTATATGTGTTGAATACGCTCCACCAGATTCGATGAAGATGCAAACCAGATAAAACGGGATTTCCGGGTACTCGCTGCGGGAATGGAAGGGCGTCGGGACAATTTCGTCGTTATTAATACTCTCATTAATATCATAATGGTTAATATCATTTTGGTATTCTTCTGTGTTTAGAACGCTTCACCAGATTCCAGGAAGAGGCAGACCAGATAAAACGGGATTTCCCGGACCTCGCGGCGGGAATGGAAGGGCGTCGGGACTTTTTCGCCATTAGGGATGCGGTTGCCGATGAGGGCAGAGTCTTGGAAGAATTAAAAAAGTGCGATGACCTCCTGGCTCAAGTAGAGGAGCAATTGCAAAAACAGAAGAACAGATACAGTAGGTGTTATTCACCAGGGGGTGTTTCACAAAGATCCTAAGTTGAACTTAACTAAGTTGGACTTAAACATTATGGAAAGCTGTCAGATTTTTTGAACAATAATGTTGAAAAGGTTATTTTAAAAGAGATAAAATGTTGATTCGAATCATAATAATATTTTCTATTATCAAGGAGACTTCATATTCTTGCTGTAAAGATTATGAAAAGTCTAAAATACTTACATTTTTGCTTTTGAATATGTTTTATTTAAAGGCTACAAATGGCTTTCCGTAATAGTTAGGTCCAACTTAGAGTTAAGTTCAACTTAGGATCTTTGTGAAACACCCCCAGTGGTGTAGCTTGGTCGGACTCATAATTATGGGGGCACACGAATGATGGGGGGGGGGGGGGGGAGGGGGACAACAGGGCCAATATACATAACAAAATCCCGCTATAGCCTAGGTTCATGTTAAAGGTATCTAGTAACTTTGTTGACATGTTCATAAAGTGATAAGTGGTTAATACAATGCATATATTGTTACTATGAATAGCGTAGCTAAATGCCTAATAATAATAATAATAATAATAATAATATTGTTGTTATCTGATATATATGTCCACTGGGTGTTGTGTGAACATTTCGAGTTAAATGGACATTATACATATGGCCGAGTAATGAGCAAAAATGCAAAGTGATATTCACGAACTCATTGCACTTACTTTGTACACGATATTCGCGATCCAGTGGATAATTTAACATCTGAACACAATCGTAAATATCTTTGTAACGAAAGTGAAATTTGAAAAATCGAAACCTGTCCCATGCTTTTATTGTTAATACAAATACAACAAGGTATGATGAGGGAACCAGTAAAATTACAATTGGATTTTGAGGATTTGGACAATGTTACTATAAGTCCCTTTAAGTCCATTTTAGATGACATGGATACGTAATTGACCCTGTAGTTATTTAAAAAAAAAGGGTTGACAGCTAACCTAACTAACGTACTGTAGTTGGGAAGTAGGAAAATTGCGTGCTGCTCTCTGAACTAAAATGGACTTAGCATGGAACTAAGTGTTTTATGAATATTGGGGTCAAGTGCATCCCTTAATTGTATCACTGAGTTTTCCCTTTATGTGTTGTATTGCTTGTATGCACAATTGGGGTGCCCCCCCCCCCCCCCGGTAGATACGCCACTGTTATGACAAAAAAATCACCCACCATAATATCCAGACCTAGCAGAAGGCTCAATATCCAATTTTACTTCTAATTATATACAAAACACAAATCTACAATAATTGTGTGACAAATTGCATGCTTTGGGCCAAATGTGATTAATTGGAATGACTTTATCAACTTTGCCGCTTGATCCAATCGTATTTTTCTTTTTGTTTTGAAGAAACACTGAACATTTGGCCCCGTAATAAAAATGTCTCGGTCTTTAATGTAAGATCATGTCGTGTTAATTAAAATAATGTATGTCCTTTGCTGTGAAATGGCGACTCTCCTTTCACAAAACCCCTTCAGTTTGTCGATTTTCTCTCTGTCATTATGATTTATTTTTTCTTCATCTTTTTTCTTTTCTTTTTCAGATAACACACCAGGGCCCGTTGCAGAAAGAGATACAATCGATTGTAAGTTACGATTGATCGTAAGTCAGAAAATGTACGCGTTTCAACCAATCAGATTTGCGCACCTAGAACACGTGATCTGACTTACGATTAATTGCAACTTACAATCGATTGTATCTCTTTCTGCAACGGGGCCCAGATAAGGAATATTGGCTCTGCGGCAAAAACTTCTCGGTCGTGGATGTCTTCTTGTCGTGCTTGTTACACCGCCTGACTTTTGTCGGTATGGCTGACTAGCGACTCTTTCTGGCAAAGCGCCCTCTCACGTCCGGCTACTACCAGCGCGTACTGCGGCGGAAGCATCGATATACACCACTGGATACAGCCGCGCTGTACACTGCCGCATTCACCCATCGATATACACCACTGGATACAGCGTGCTGTACACTGCCGTGTTCACGGCGCTGAAGCCACCGCACAAAACCGGAAGTAGTTAAAAGTACACCTATCCATTGCGAATGTCGATATACGCGTGTATAGGAAATGAATGTAAATAGTGCGAGAAGATTAAAATGTTTATGTTCATACTCAAAACATAATTGTCAATTTAATTTGTAATTATCAAGGATGCCATTTTAAATTGCATGAATAATGAATATCACTTTGAATATCAGGCTCATTCTGAGTAATTTTACACACAAATATGGTATCATTAATGCAATATTCTATGCCCAGTGCCAGTTTGCTTGTTATTTTGTTATCTTTTTCTATAGGCCTACCCCCTTTTGTGTGTGTGTGTGTGTGGGGGGGGGGGGGGGGGGGGGGGTTATTGGGACAAAATTATTACAATTAATCAGGGGAAAAAATAATATTTTTATTTCGGGGGCCCCTTTCTAATTTTATGGTAGTTTTCGGGGGCTATATACTTTTCCAACTTTCGGGGCTACTTTTATCATTTCTCTTTTTTCGGATTTTAGGGTCTACTATTTAGCTATAATAATGTAAGTGATCATCTGATTGGCATTTGATCACGATCCAAACAGAAAAAAAAAAAAACAATTTCGCCCCGCCTCCCCCATGTATTTTTTCCCTCTGTAATTAATGTCGTAATAATAATGTTTTTCATATAGAAGGGAAGTAAATACTTGTATAATATGGTTGCTGTTGGCCCTCAATAATTGACAAGTAAAACTGAACATTGGGAAATCTGTGCTTATAATTTGTATACTAATTATTATTCTAAAATCACAATCAATCACCTTTATATATTTTCACATTCCTCATATCCTCCATTTTTATTCTCAGTATATCTATTTCACTCCTTTGACTTGGCAAAGCTGACTTAATTACCAAAGCGCACAAATTCAGATGACACACACACACACGCGAGCACTGACAAGCAAACAAATACACACATAATGCAGCATAAACAAACAATTATATAGGTCCCATTGCAGAAAGAGATACATTCAATTGCAAGTCAAGATTGTATGTCTTTCTGCACTGGGGTCCTGCATGGTCATACAAATAAAGAGGCAATTGGTAATGTCATAAAATATAATTACAACTGGGTGTTGTTTTCTATTTCAGAGTCAATATGCACATGTTCATTTCATATATCATAAAATACAGGGTGTCTCAGAAAGAATGCAACACCTAGGATCGTTAATTTTATCAACATCATCGACCAAATGTCATTGTTTTTTGTTTGAATGGGTAGAACAACCTTTTTCCAACAAAATGATACCATAAGCATTGATTTTGTGTAAGGCGTTTGGATCCTAGGGCCATTTTCTGAGGCAATGTCGTTTCCTAAATTTGCTACTTTTTCGTCTCCAACGATCCTCTGAACACTGGGACATTCTCGCCCCAAGGCCTCCCATAGAAAAAGAAACGCATGACTGCTCTCCCTTTGATAAAGAAGACAATGTTGCATAATCAAGTACCCCATACGGTATGGCTCACATTGTCTTCCTTATCAAAGGGAGAGCAGTCATGCAGTTCTTCTGTCTATGGGAGGCCGTGGGGTGAGAATGTCTCAGTGTTCAGAGGATCGCCGGAGACGAAAAAGTAGCAAATTTAGGAAACGACATTGCCTCAGAAAAATGGCCCTAGGATCCAAACGCCTTACCCAAAATCAATGATTTTGGTATCATCTTGTTGGAAAAAGAATGTTCTACCCAATCAAACAAAAACAATGACATTTGGTCGATGATGTTGATGAAATGAAGGATCGTAGGTGTTGCATTCTTTCTGAGACACCCTGTATAGCATTTATATAGCACCATGTACGTATCTAGGTGCCCTATTCAAAGCACATAATTCCCCTTGGTCATCATGTACTGTTCAAATTCGTGTCTAAACCCTAACCCTAACCCTAAAATCAGTTTAGAATAGACAGTTGATTCCGTAGCTTTGGCCCCGTCAAATGCAGCTTAATGCGACACAAGCTGGCATGATGATCGTTGTGTTGTATGTCTACAGTACATGAACCCCGAAGATCAACGGCTTGAAGTCGAATCCCGCTGCTGCTGTATACAGCCTAGAATGCAGTTGATGGCCAGTGAGAAGTGGGCATCTGATCAGGAATCTAATTTAGAGAAAGAGAAAAAAAGAGAAAAAAGTCTTTAGTTTTATATATATGCAAGGCAATGACAAGGTAAACTGAGCACTTTATATCTAAATACTGGTTTTAAATTTTAGATCAAACAAATAATACCAAACTATAAATGTATACAAACTCGTAAATTTTCATTGGACCACAGTGTCT
The DNA here is from genome assembly GCA_037951105.1 of Echinarachnius parma. Taxonomy (NCBI): domain Eukaryota; kingdom Metazoa; phylum Echinodermata; class Echinoidea; order Clypeasteroida; family Echinarachniidae; genus Echinarachnius; species Echinarachnius parma. Next base: position 62,322 of record JBAMJV010006730.1, read on the forward strand.
ATTGAAAAAATGCTACGACTATTGTCCATGGAATGGATTATACTATCATTTGACATTATACATAATTCACATTCATAAATGATATAATTTCAATCGTGTGTTCTGAAATTTTACTTGCCCTAAGTTAAAGACTTTATTGTTTGGTCACTAGCCCTACTTTGGCCATTTAATTAAGTGATTTTCTAAAGCATACATTCAATAAAAAGTAATAATAACACCGTGAAGCCAGTTTACCCGTTTTGAATATGCGTGACCGAAATCAGATATGCTATTAAACCATACACAAATACACAAGTCACAAACTATTACTTTGCGATAAGATAACATAATTTATTCGTGAGATATGATATAGGAAGATAGGAGAGTTCAAATCTTATTAATAACCCAAATTTATAAATGTATACCACAAATGTGACAAAATCTGCGCGATTCGCCTCTTGAAAGACTATTTCGGGCAGAACTGCCCAAAACCCAACACAATTAACAGTATATGGGGCACATATAACACGAACGAAAACAAGTGAATAAATTGCGCAAATGATGCATTTTCTCAGACCTAATACATTTACTCACCAATAACGAGCTCTTCTACGATAATGAAATTTCCTTTTCATTTCATCAAGTGGAACTCAAGATGCCACAATAATGTGTTTTTTCGTCGTTGAAAATGGTCAATATAACACGCTAGTGAATGGTGCACTTTATTTCTTAAGTGTACTTTTAGATATTTCAGACACTGTCGCTGGCTTCATGATAAGGGCGCTGTTGCTATAACCAGTGTTTTATATCGATGGGCGGAAGTCCTTTGTAAAGGAGGTCGCCTGGGTCAACAACATTTGGCGCAGCTATGTCAGACAGATGATTAGAGTTCAGGCAAGGCGTGCCTGCCCGTATTTCTTGTTGGGCGTGTTGGTCGGAGGTGCGGGGTATTACGCGTACCGACGATCACATGATCTGAAGCAGGTCGTGTCGCAAGTTTGGGAATATCTTGGACAATAAAAAGTACAATAACCAAACTGTTTAAAGAATAAGTGCATTATGCGTATAGTTTTATTATATACTGTTAGCATAGGCGTAGATGGTGGGAGGGGGCGGGCGGCGCTGGGGCTGCAGCCCCCGCCCCCTGGAGTTTTGAAAACGGCCATATTCGGGCAAAACGCACCTGAAATTCGGGTAAGTCATGTCATATGGGCGTTAGTGCAATTTGTTTAGGGGGCTGAGGTCTTTTTCCCGAATACCATCTTTCCCATTTTACCTGACAAGCAGGACAACAAATTAAAACGATTTTAACTGCCCGAAAATCATGTACTTTGTATGACTTTTCCCGAGTATGACTTAATTTAGCCTGAATATAACAAGCTTTTGCCCAAATTTGATTCCAGTTTGCCCGAATACGACATGACTTTTCCGGAATATGACATGCTTTTGCCCGAACATTCGGTGCCTTTTACCAAGTATGACCGTTTTCAAAAATCCAGAGAGGGGGGGGGGGGGGGGGGGGGGGATCATGTCGCACGATTTCGAATATCTTGTCCAATTAACACGATGAAGAAGTGTGATCTAATTGTGTGATTACAAGGATTTGTATACAATATTAAAGGGATCTAGTAACATTGTCCAAATCCACAAAACTTACTTCGAACTCTATTTAGTTCTTTCATACCTTGTTGGATTTGTATTACTAATAGAAGCATGGATCAGGTTTCGTTTCCCCCCCCCCCCCCCCTTCTATTCGTGTACGATTTAAGTGTTCGGATCTTTTGGTTTTCAACTGGAATGTTAAAACTGTGTATAGAGTCAGTGCAATGAGTTGGCGAATATCTCTTTGTATTTTCGCTCATTTCTTGGTCATATTATAACATCCATTTAACATGAATTTGTTCACACATCACCTAGACACTAGACACGTAGTAGTCCGTGGGCCAGAGGGGTCTACCGGGGACCCCCCCTATGATCCTCCGACTTGGGTGTCATTTTGTCCATTGATATGTCTTATGTTAGAAACAAAATGTTAACAAGAAAAAAACTCATATACACTATGTTTTTTTACTACTTTTTTTGATGTATGTAAAAATAGCACTTTTTCATTTTTTGCTGCATTTCTTAGGGTTGGTGAAAATTGAGATTGCGTCAAGTGCTCTCATTTGATAATGGCTAGGTCTTTATCAACTAAATTTTGCTGATACATATGTTTATATATGCCTAAGACACAGAACAAGTTTCATGGTCAAAGTTGATTGGCTTCATATAATTATGACGTCATCAAATTTGCATATGAAAAATCATGGGAATTTCCGTAAACAAAACGGTCAAAAAAACAATGTTCATTAGTATAGTTATTTTTTTTCACCATGAGAATGATGATAATGAGCTTAAACTTATTATGTGTATTTCTGAAAGTATATTCAAATCAGAAATGCTATTATCCTTTGAATATAATGTACAAAAATGACATTTTTTATTACGTAATCACCATGTGTCATATGCAAGTGTAAGGCATAATTATGATGGCCATTTTGTGTAGTGCACAAATCGGTACATATTGCTCCCTCTTTAATTTCTTTATTTTAGAACCAATCGCTCTCATATTTGGCACATATGTAGAACTAGTAGGGCTATTCTGTTTGCAATAAGTATAATTTCAAAAGGTCATCATATGAGGGCGCTATTTAGTAAAATTTGATAAAAACATACAAAATCCTATATATTCTGATAAAAATGTAATTTTTTCTCTATCTGTTTGATTTATATAGACATCTTGACATTTTGTTTGCATTATTATGCAATCTACTTTCCCTAGATTGAAATTTAAGACTGTTGTGTTGTATCTTGTATATTTTAGTGTCTAAATTATTTATAACTCAGACTGAATTGTACCTTAAAAGTGGAATGGGGATTACATTGCGCTACATACAAACAATTTCAGATTATTCACTTAGTAGTAACCCTATGTATCTAGTCCTGAGTGAGATTTTCGATAGCATGTAAGACAAAATGTTTTGGGAAAATTCTGGTCAGAAACTTGTTTTTCAATATTTGAATTATAACCTCCCGTGCCAAAAGTATTGCAACATAGACACATTCATTACACAGGAGGCAACGTATGACATGATAATACGTGCTGTCGTAATTAAGTTGTAGTAAATGATTTAAGTTTTTATTATCAGGCACGATTCAGTAACATGTCAAGAATCATTTATCATGTAAATTTTTATGAAGTTCTAGTATTTTGTTTGGTACCCGCGCATTCTGAAAATGGCGCGCATCCTCCTTGGTAGAGTCCCGTATAGACCATGCAGTCTTTTTTGGGGTGATGCTGTCCCAGACCCTGAAGATAGAGCCGACCAAACCCTCCCTGGTGGTTTCTCCGTCCTTGGTGAGGGCTCTCTTGATGGCATCTCACAGATTCTCTATCGGGTTAGCATCTGGTCATTGTTCTGGCCACTGCACCCTGTTAACGCTTTTTTCGTCATACCATTGGTCCATCTGGACAGACCTGTGGGCCGGTGTGTTGTCATCCTGGAAAATGATTGGTGTTGCGCGTCGCCAAAGATGTAACCAATTGATGGAAACACGTGAGAGTCCAGAATCTCCCGATATTTTTGCGTTATCCATGTTCCCGTACACGACAACAAGATCGCCGACTCCATAGATGCAGACACCCCCAAACCATGACTGAAACTGCATTCCTTTAGTGTAGATCATGTTGCTTGGGTCGTATGAGGTGTCGGGTTCACGCCAGACTCTTACTCTTCCGTCGTTGGTAGAAAGGCAAAATTTACTCTCGTCGGAAAAGACCGGACGTGACTCCAATTGTCCTACACCGTCCAATCCCTCTGGAGGACCACCTGATGCGCCTCTGGCGATTGACACGAGATATGATAATCTTCCTCCTGGAAATGCGGGCATGAGGATTGTTGCTAGTCAAAATTGTCCCTTTCCCTATGGCGTTTACACACTCTGTACACCGTTTGACGGCATACCTGAAAGTGTTCAGCAATATGAGCCACCGAAACCCCCTCCTCCATCACGGCGACGATTTGCCGGAGTTGCACGTTAGATTATCCGGATGTCTTGACCATGGTTTGTTCATGAGGGCCTTGAATGAGAAAGTGAATAATGTGCACCTTCCATTTATACCGAAATGTCGGTAGTTATTAAATTATTTAGTACAAAACACCGCTACAACATAGATAAGTAATTTACCAAAAATGTAACGAATCTCACCATGTTGCAATACTTATGGCAAGGAAGGGTACTTCTGTTTGGCATCACATTTGTTTGTTTCAGAAAAGAGAACAAATGAACACCTCTTGTTTATCATTATTTGATACCTACTCTCCAAATGTGACAGAAACTTCATGTGACAACTAGGTGAGTACACATTCATGCCTTTAAATGATTACCATGGTGACAGAAAGTGGCGAATGAATTGAATGCAAATTAAAGTTAACGACCACATTGAAAAATGTTTTTGATCATGAAAAGTTGTCTGAAATTTGCAGGGGAATGTCTGTGTGTGTAGAACTGTTAACTCCTTTTGCAACATTTGCGCTCTTATTTTTTACTAAAATAAATGTACTATATGTCTCAATATTCATAATACATGTACACGGGGTACTAAATACATTCAGTTAATCACTGACACCTCACAAATGATCTGTTAGCATGAAGACCTGTGAAAGCATGGTTGTGGCAATAGCTGATGTCAGTTAGATTCTATATTTCATGCTGTTTGTTTGTCTTTACTTTAAATAAATGGTATAAGCAAATACGGGTGACAAATAGTGTATACCTCAAATGTTATCATATTAAGCATTACACCATTTACTGTAGTGATCAGATATAATGCCAGGAAATTATCATAAATAATGATAAAATAATTAAGCATCTGCCTTCTGTGCCATATTTTTAAAGCTCTTGAAGCGCTTGATCCTAAACCAGCACCATGCAATCACAAAAGAGCACCCCGAGCTTGGGCAGGCTGGCTCCTGACCAATGCTAAATCACGAGCTAAATAATTAATTTGCCACAGTCCATAGAAGATGGCTTAAAATCTAATGCAGTCTATGCATATGGAACTGTAAGCCACTGGCTCATCCTAACCATGTAAATGAGATTACAATTGATTTCACTTAACCAAACTGCTGAAGCATTTTTAATTTATGCTGAAAACCTGTGAATTGTTGTCAAGAACACACACACACAAAAAAGTAATCTCTGACATTAAGATCACACTCACTACAATCCTAAACAATTTACATGTGTGGACAACTGTTGGGAGGACACTTTCCCTGTCGTGGAACAACATCCATCAGAACATGCCATATTGCAAGCTCAAAAAAAAGACCCATCAGCAACAAAGTTTTACATACCAGTCTCACTTCTTTTCCACACCTTTAAGCTGTTCGAGCGACTAATTCTGACCCACCCAGGTACCCACCATGTGCAGTTGTATAACCATCTCTGATGAAGGAGCAGGCATGATTCCAGCCTAGGAAGTATTGCACAAGACAACTGCTTAACCTTACCCAACATATAGAAGATGTTTTCCAGTAAATGTCTTAACTGGAGTTGTGTTTGTAGACCTCTCATCAGCTTATGCTACTGTGCACAGACTCTACACAAACTACTGAATGTGAACAACATGCACTTGACCAACATGGTAAAGACCTTGATTGAAAACAGACGCTTCTTCGTCGAGCTGTCTGGAAAGAAGTGTGGTTGGCGCAGGAAGCATTCTGGCCAAACTCTGTTCAACATCCATGTGCGTAGATATTTCATTGATACCTATTCATCGGGGGGGGGGGGGGGGGTGATACGGAATTATCTACGCACCGCCCATGTCAACATCTATGTTAACGATCAACCTATGTCTACTCTGAGACCAGGGTTTCATCTATTAGACGACCTGTGTATCACCACCCACAGTGATGACTTCCCTAAGGCAGAATCCACATTGTGTGAGGGATTTACCAACCTATCCTTGTACTACAAAGAGAACCATCTGAAGGCTAATTCAGTTAAACTAAATCTCAAATATGCGCCTTTCATCTGAAGAACATGCATGCAAACCAGAAACTGAAGATCACTTGGAATGGAACTAGACGGGGACACTGTGATAGTCCTGTCTACATAGGGGTGACCTTAGATAGATCTTTAAAGAGTACAAGGCCTGTATCACCCAGCTCAAAGGAAGGTCAGATCCACGAATGCCTTTCTTGACAAACTGAGCACATCCAAATGCAAACCAAACAACAATCAGCTCTGGCTCTATGTTACTATGTTGCAGAATATGTCTGCACGGGTGTGGGAAAGCTCAGCACATGCCAACAAGAACAAAAGCTGCCGTTATATCATGATGTATGAGACGAACGAGAACTGATAACGTATACCTAATCTCTGGCATCGCATCCCAGCTGTAATAAATAAGGAGGGCTGCTGCTAGCCAGAAGGAACGACTGAGACAAACAGAGGTGAAGGACACCCATTTCATGTCTACCCACTGCATCCTCGGCGCTTTAAGTCACGGAAAAGCTTCCTTTCATGATCTGTTGAACCCCTGAACTACAGCATGTCTTCAAGAAGGCTCAAACTCTGGGAAGAGAGGCTGAGCTCTAGGAAATATCGGTAGCCTACGCCTATGGTGCCATCAGAGAAACTGTCCACAGGATTCAACCATGCACCCCTGGGTGACTTTGCGTAGCCGGAATAGGCTTTGGCAGGCGTGGGAAGATGCAAGGCAACATGTTGAACTGGGGATACATCGAAGGTGCATCAGAATGCGAGTGCGTTCAAGCCCCTCAGATCATTGACCACCTGCTTAGTTGTGATCTGGTACATGGAATGTGCACAATCAAAGATCCGACAGAGGCCTACGACGTAGCGCTCAGATTTGCCTGACATTGGCAGAAAGTTGTATGGTGATACGAAATGATGAATGAAACAAGCTCCAAACTGCTATTAAAGGTGGGGGTAATAAACACAAACAACCGATAATCTCCTTTGAAAGCAAACAGATTACAAATCTGCAGCAGATAATGCCTTCACTGTACGGGAGATATCCTACCACGTAGAAAATGTAGACTTATCTCCAACACTTGTCTATCGCCAACTATTATCGAGGCAGAGCTCTGAAAAAAAAGCGGCCTTGTATGTTGTTTTGATGAAAATGACACTTATAGGAGCGGCGATTGGCTTTTTCAAAATGAAAATGGGAACCTTAGGAGCCGCCGGATCGGCTGTAAAAACAGGGGTCTTTGAAGCGACACATACCTGTATTGAAAATATACATCAGTCCCCCCCCCCCCCCCTCCCCCTTCGGGTCATTGACGATGATGGTTGACCAGGGTTTCTTATCGTTTCTTATCGACATGGCCACATTGATCTTTGTAGCTTATTTATGCCATGGATATCTCCTAAACAAAATACATATAAAAGGAAAAAAGTACGACAGATATGTGTTGTTACTTAAGCTTAAAAGTGTGTATGCTCTGCCGCCGTTTCCCACACAGTGGATAAAACAGCGAATCGATATCAACAATGTTGCCATAGTGGCTTTTCAGGCCGTGATCCTTCCAAATATAGGGTTCTGAGGAAGACCAAATTATATTGAACAGCTACAACTTTATCTTTACCATTCACATGTGTTAATGACTAATGGAATGTCTCCACTTAATTGCTCTAAATAAACATTGATGTAAAATCATGCTTGATGAATATGAATAGTATGCTTCATCTTTATTAAAGAAAATGAGTTGCAGAAGATACAAACAATTATGTACACACAGACTGCTCCTGTGCTTATAAGTTTTGTAAACTCTCGGTTTCTCTGGTAACCCCAAACTTATAAACATGAAGTTCCCGTATTCAAATATGAATTTTGTTAGTACTAGATTAACAGGCCTGAACAAGTGGTACATAAAAACATCATATCGCAATGTATTTATTAATTCACTTTGAAGGTCACATTCAGACAGTTTTTGCCTTAATTAGCCCGTAAAAATTTAAAAATATATTATAATCGTCCTCGTAAGTATGGACTTGAATACTGATAAAGCAAAATCCATTTGTCAACACAGAACCACCAGTTTGAGACAAAAACTCATAATTGAGGAGGGATCAAATAATGAACTTGTCAACGAGACGTATTTGTTCTCTTTGAAAGAAAAGTGATGCCAAAGATAATAATACAAACTATTTAGAAAAAAAAAGTTTCTGGCAAGACGTCCCCACACATTTTGCCTTAATTTTATATCGTAATAAACATGCTATTGAAAAACTCACTCAGGACTAGATTCAGGTAAGGAGTGAATAAATAATCGAAATAGTTAATTGTGTGTAGCGCACTGTATTCCCTATTCCACTTTTAGGGTACAATCTAGAGGGAGTTATGCTACAACATAACAGTCTTTAATTTCATTCTAGGAAAAGTAAAGTTGCATAATAATGCAAACAAAATGTCAAGTTGTCTATACAAATCAGGCAGATAGAGAAAAAAAAAAAACATTTTTATCGGAATTTAAAGGATTTTGTATGTTTTTATCAAATTTTAGTAAATACCGCCCTCATATGATGACCTTTTGAAATTATACTTATTGCAAACAGACGAGCCCTACTAGTTCTACATATGTGCCAAATATGAGAGCGATTGGTTCTAAAATAAAGAAATTAAAGAGGGAGCAATATGTACCGATCTGTGCACTACACAAAATGGCCATCATATGCCTTACAATTGCATATGACGCATGGTGATTACGTAATAAAAAATGTAATTTTTGTACATTATATTCAAAGGATAATAGCATTTCTGATTTGAATGTACTTTCAGAAATACACATAATAAGTTTAAGCTCATTATCATCATTCTCATGGTGAAAAAAATAAACTATACTAATGAACATTGTTTTTTTGACCGTTTTGTTTACGGATATTCCCATGATTTTTCATATGCAAATTTGATGACGTCATAATTATATGAAGCGAATCAACTTTGACCATGAAACTTTTCCTGTGTCTTAGGCATATATCAAAATATGTATCAACAAAATTTAGTTGATAAAGACTTAGCCATTATCAAATGAGAGCACTTGACGCAATCTCAATTTTCACCAACCCTAAGAAATGCAGCAAAAAATGAAAAAGTGCTATTTTTACATACATCCAAAAAAGTAGTAAAAAAACATAGTGTATATGAGTTTTTTTCTTGTTAACATTTTGTTTCTAACATTAGACATATCAATGGACAAAATGACACCCAAGTCGGAGGATCATAGGGGGGGGGGGGGGGGGGGGGGGTCCCCGGTAGACCCCTCTGGCCCACGGACTATAGTGAACATATCAGATTACACCAATACAGAATGTATCAACTATTCATCAATTTTTGCGCGTGTCAACAAAGTTACTAATTTAGATCACTTAATAAATAAAAATTGGGATTCCCGGGGAGTCTCTGTATTTTCGGGAAGCGCAATTTGATTTGCTCGTTTTCATTTAGATACTTCTAAAGGTATATTTGAATTAAGTGTGATAATCTGGCTGAATTTCGCTTAGTATAATTATATATGTTTTCTTTAAATGAAGTATTTCTTGGATAGGGGAATAAAATTATAAATTAATATATTGAAGCCATTGATGAAACTTGAATATGATTGCTTTGATGCGTGTGAAGGACCGGCTGTCTGGCTGTGATGACGTGTGTTTGCATATTGTGTGTGTATGTATGTTTGTGTGCGTGCGTGTGTGTGTGTGTGTGTGTGTGTGTGTGTGTGTGTGTGTGTGTGTGTGTGTGTGTGCGTGTGTGCGTGTGTGCGTGTGTGCGTGTATGTGCGTGTGTGCGTGTGCGTGTGCGTGTTCTCATGCCGGCATTCTTGTGGGGTCTCGTGTGGGTACAATTATATACTTGTGGGGTATTTTTTCCTTGTAGGGAATAAATCATAGACCCCACTAAGGAATAGCCTTACATCTGCGTATTTAGCTTCAAAGAGTTATGTGACAAAATCTTGTGACTGTGCCCCATAAGTGATACTTGAGGGAAAACAAATTCTAGACACACCCCTACCCTCCCATGCACTCAGAAGGTTGCCCTTTTCGTTGCAAAGATTTTGTGGAAAAAAAACAGTTTGTAGTAGCACTCCTTCAGCCTGTAATAGCACAAGTACCCCACAAGTCGGGTGCCCACAAGTATGCCCGGGTAAGTATGTGTGTGTGTGCGTGTGTGCGTGTGTGCGTGCGTGCGTGCGTGCGTGCGTGCGTGCGTGCGTGCGTGCGTGCGTGCGTGCGTGCTTGCGTGCGTGCGTGCGTGTGTGTGTGTGTGTGTGTGTGTGTGTGTGTGTGTGTGTGTGTGCGTGTGTGTGTGTGTGTATGTGTGTGTGTGCGCGTGCGTGTGTGTGTGTGTGTGTGTGGGTGAGTGCGTGTGTGCATATTAAACCATATGTTATTTACATGAAGTATCGGTAAAAACAAAATCGATACCAATATAATTATGTGCAAATATGTGTGTGGACGGTGTCCTGTGATTTTGTATCAGAGTCAGGAATGAAAGTAAGAACACAATGCAGGATATAAGGTGTGTGTGTGCGTAAGATGTTTGTGTATGGCTTGTGTTGCCTTGATTTGTATTTCGTTTTAGAAACGACTGGTAAGAGAATGCTCTCCATAATGAAATGTGGCGCAAATAAACCAAATAAATGAAACGGCACTAAACTTTTAACAAAGGTAACTACAGAACATAACAAGTGGTCCACTGTTGGTTAAATCACTCTTGCGTGTTAAGAAACGAATGGGAATAGCGATTCTGATCTACTCGTATGTGTTACCGAATATTCGGAATAAAGAGCATTTGGAAAAAGAGGTGTGACTACAATATCATACACATTAACGAATTTGTAGTTTATACTAATAGATAATAGTAGTAGTTTGTTTCGTTTATCCATGGTAGCCTTTGCATCGCTTTCCACTGACTGTTCTCCCGCGGGCACTGTGTCTAATGCTTTACTGGACAGGTACCTACCAGTGTTTGGTCCAAGACCAGAGGGTCCGAGATCAAGATCAAGATCAAGATCAAGATCAGACAGTCCGATATCAAGATCAAGACCAAGATCCGCAGCTCAAGATCGAGATCAGAACCTCCTGAGATCAAGATCAGAAATGTCCGAGATCAAGAACAAGATCGAGATTACTGATGCCGATCTCGAGACTGGTCTCGAGATCAAGATCGATCTCGAGATACCCAACACTGGTACCTACCTCGGTCATCAGTAACACGCCCACGGTCAACCCAGCCTTAAAGCCCAGTGCCCACTATGCGATCTGGGCTTAGCGATCTAGAGCGATCTTGCCCGAATATGAGCGATCTACTGAGATCTGTGGTGAAGTCGCAAAGTGGGCACCAGTGGCCGCACCCGATCGCTGTAACTCGCGTCCGCAAGGGTGGTGTCGGTTGCGCTCGCCGGGTTTTTGACATGTTCAAAAATCTGGCGACCTCCGGCTTCGGTCGGGCGCACTCGCAAGCAGGATCGCATAGTGAGCACTCCCAGATCGGCCTCGATCGCATTCGCGGCGAACTGATGCGAATTGATAGGGACCTCGGATCTGTGTGAATCGCACTAGTTCGCCTCGAGTCAGCCAGATTTCATTGTTATGCGATCTTTTCAGTGTCCACAATGCCATCTCTTGGTGAATTCCCCTGGGAATTAATGCCTTGACCTCATTGCCACGCATGCGTGCGTTGCATGGTCGAAAATTACAGCCAGGAATTGGTATCTCTGTTTTATATCATTATCCGGTTTTGGATTTGTTTTCGAGGTATTTTGCAAAGGAAGTCAGCACATTGGAAGAGGACGACCTAGCGCCTGCAGCTGCAGCATGGATCCTCCTCAGGCGATTGAGGAGGAGAGAGGAAGCAATGAAGAGGGCAAGAGGCAGATACTGGGACCGACCATGGCTCCTCAGTAGAGAGCAATATGGCCACTACGAGAACCTAATGCAGAATAAAGAGTTTAAATCAGTTATCTGGATGTATTGGCTATTACATTATGTTAAAAGAAGGTATGAACTACCTAAATATCGATTTTTTTATAAAATCTCATAAGCTAGATTTTATACAATATTCATTGAAAAATGATATCTAAAACCGATTTTGTGACAGAATGTGTCATTCATTTCGCCGGAACATGTTTCATGTCCGTAATTCTAGCATTCATTTCCGTAAATCTGTATTTGTCTAATATTGGAAGTGATTTTAGGGACTTGTAAATTCAATAAAAGTTCATGAGACAAGTCATTTACTTCATTAAATCTGTTTTATAACTCTTTAAAAAGTCTCAAAAATCAGCAGGCTGAATCCTCGTACATACGCTGTGCGGACATTGGGCCGCCTTCGTCGGCGTTAAAATCCAACCGCTGTTCGATGCTCGGCCTAAAAGGCCTAGTTTAATGTTCGCGCATTTCGTGACACTGGCAAGCAACTTTTATGGTTTGAAAAACCGATTTCAAAGTTGTTTGGAATAATTTTCAAACTTGATTATACAAAGAAAACAATATTCTCGACATCTGATACACATGAAATCCAACAAATGTAATCAAGTATTGAAAAGAAAATAGTATTAAACATCACGACGAATACCATCCAGTGTTCATACACGAAATATAGGAAATGGGACCGAACAGCACTTGGAATTCATCCCCGACGCGTGGAGGCGGTCTAAACAGCTCCACTTCCGTACGGAATTTAAGTATGCTGCTTTTGGTGAACTTTCCAAGAGTTATAAAACTTTTTTTGATGAAACAAATAATTGTTTTAAAGAACTTGTATACGTTCATTAAGTCTCTAAAATCACTTACCTGAATGAGAATATTAAGATTTACGGAAATAAATGCATGAATTCGCCTACGAAAAAGGCTCCGGCGAAAATTTTGAAAATTTCGGCCGGAAATCGATTTCAGATCACCAACTTTCGCCAGATTGATTTTGAAACTGGCCCAATGAGACTTTTTCAAACAGTCATGAAAGTGTTGCCAATTACTTGATCTACCAGAATATATTTATTTATTTATTTATTTATTCATTCATTTATTTTAGTATACATTTCAAACTGATCAGCAGCAGTGCTGAAAGGATCAGTGTACATTGAACATCAAAACATACATAGTATAAATAATACAATATAGCAATTGTTACATTCGAATTTAAATGAATTGGAACATTAATGTTAAGTACAAAATTTACAAAAGTAAATCACTATAAGATAAACAAAGCTACACTACACAAAGAACAAATATCAAATCATTGTGCATAATTGCTAATCAACCACATTTACAACAATGAATTGTATACAGTAATTCATAATTATATAAGTGATAATGTAATTCATAATTGGAACTGTTCTAAGTTATTAATCACCAAGCAATTAATTCATTATAATATATTTATCATTTATACCTATCAGCTGAATACCTATTGTGAAATCATTATTATATGAGAGCAAGACTATTCTAGTCATATTAATATTTCAATACCTACCAACAATTTCAAAAACATGATTTGACAGAAATAAAAGAATACACATAATAGCGTAAAATAAGGCGTATTTTTCAATGCGTTTATTCATAAATTTGAGCCATTTTGAAACCTTTTTATTTTCCAAAATATTGCAAAATGAAAAACAATTATTAATTCGGCAATGGTATATGGGTAATACATTTATGATATCTACATTCATTTGGGGTATGGCTGAATTAACCGACTCAATAATGAACTTTGCTTGAACCTATAATCTCGTATGAGCAAAGAAGAAATTACGATAGCATTTCGCACCGAGCGCCATTTGAAATCAACGTCTGAACAACGAACATGGCCGCGCCCAAAGTCTGTTGCGGGCGGTCCAAACTGCGGACGCTCTCTTGGATCAATCGCCGCGAGATCTCGTTAAATTCGGGCGCATTCGCTTTGAACTCGGACAAGTTCGCAAGACGTGCGAGTCGGCCCGACATGCGATCGAGACCGATCTGGGCGGTGCTCACTGTGCGAATCTGCTTGCGAGTTTGCCCGATTGAAGCCGGAGGTCGCCAGATTTTTGAACATGTCCAAAACCTGGCGACCGCAACCGACACCACCCTTGCGGACGCGAGTTACAGCGATCTGGTGCCCACTTTGCGACTGAACCACAGATCTCAGGGGATCGCTCCTATTCGGGCATGCGTGGAAATAGGGACAATAGGAAGTCGCCGTGAGATCGCATAGTGGGCACCGAAATGATCGCGTACGCAATGAGATCAGGCTGACTCGCGGCGAACTGGTGCGATTCACACCGAACTGAGATCGCTAGCAACTCGGGCTAGATCGCAAGCACAGATCGCCTAATGGGCAGTAGGCTTTAGACGTGAACTCTTTCTAACCATAAATTAATACGGAGTACCCTTTTATACACCTGGATCACAAGCAGAAATATTGATATTGATATTGTTTATTGCTGAAGGGCAAAAGACCTCGCGTATAGCGGGGATCGAACCCGTGACCCTCGCATTGAAAGAGAAGGCCCCAATTCACTAGACCACGACACTTCCAGTGGTTTCGTGTATATATGTTTGTGTGTGTGTGTGTGTGTGTGCATGTACTATGTAATGAGTGTGAGATTATACGTGTGTGTTACCGTACGTGTTATTTTTTTGTCTGTGTGCTTGCCTGTATTTCATATCAGATGGTATTGATAGTCGAATTTGATAGTTAACACAACAAAAAGTAGACGGCTGTAATTGGGCGTTATAATGCCTAATTTAAAGACGTGAAAATATTCCGCTCTGTTGTTAGCAGCATCATCGGATTGTCGGTTTCATGTAGGGGTTTATTCAGGACGTTATCGGGGTCTTATCGGTCTTGATTCGACCGAATGCAAACCGAATACGCGGGCTGAATACATACCGATAGAAGACCGAATGAGTGTTGGTGTGACTGCAGCTAACCCCAGTTCGGGCTCTTGTCGGTGCCCGATAAAGCGGAAATGTGTAATTTAGTTCGGTTTGGTGTCGGTTTGATTGACTTGCTTTTAATTACAAACGGCTGGTAATTGAAGGCTATCCAAAATAGAATGCGGCGGAAAATATAACACTACGATACAATGAATGAAATACAACTTGGATCAATTGAAAGCAACATGTGGTTCATTGTTCACTGTTCATTTCCCTAACCCTAGGAACAATAGACGAGTGTTTTGAGTAAATAAACGAGTATTTATGAATAAGTATCCTTATTTCATTCCGTGTTATCATACACACGCGTGAACGTGTATACATGCACACGCTGACACGGACGTTTCTAAGTTCTACCCGTCTTCTGATCAAATCTCAGGATTGTTGAACGATAAATTTCATATCTCATTTCAAAATTTGATTCGTTTTTGGCACGCGATGTTTATAAGTATTGATATTGATTACGAAGTAAACGTACACGATTAACTTTTCTTTCACGGTCAAGTGCTTAACAAGGTAACGGAGTTAAAACCAGACAACTTGCCAATCATCTCAAGAAGGAAGACATCCATGACTTACAATCAATTGTAACTTACAATCGATTGTATCTCTTTCTGCAACGGGGCCTATAGGACTGATTGATTAAATTGGTTAAGTGCCAACGAGACTATTTTGCCAAACCACTTCCACGTAATAAATGATTAATACTCAGTAAATAGTACTACGCGCAAATGTTGAGAAACTAACCGGCTGTTCAAACATCAGATAGAAGGACGCGATTTTATGATACTTATAATTATTTAAATAAATGTTCACTCTTTTGTACACATATAATTATCATTTATAATTATGTACTGAAACTACGTTTGAAAATATATACCAAAATCTGTCGAATTCCTTATACTCGATGTAATAATGACCCTGGAATATTCAATCCCATATATTAGAGACTAAAATACAATCGAAATGTGATAGCTAGGTGACCAGCCAAAGTCAATCTATAAGCTGTCTGAAGTTTATTGTCATTATAAAAGTTTGTTTTATGCATTGACCTGCACAGGATTGGAGCCTTGAGTGACCAGAGGCGACAGGGTTGATGCCTTGGTCGCTCAAGCGCTAATTTTGTGGTCGCTATACACAGATTTATATGTACGTCGGGACCAAAATAGGGTGGTCGCTGGTCGCGTTAGGCAGGTGGTCGCATAACGCAGGTCGCTTAACACATGATTTTTCAGGGGAGGACCAGAGAACGGTTTTATGAGCAGGTGGTCGCTATAGACAGGTAATCGCATTAGCAGGTTTGACTGTAATTAAATTGGCTTTAGAGGAAGAACAATGAAATCTGCTGGTTGCTGGCAAAGATTGTACTAACTGTGACTCGTGTGGTAAATTTGTCAGGGCGTTGCCCTATCCACACTGAAAACTCTGAAAAACTGAAAGTGGCGCAGAAATCGATTTAGGGAGTTGAGGTTGGAGACAAGTTTTTTCTGAAAGAGTACACCCTAGAGCTCAGGAATTTGCTTGTCTCCAGAATTAAAAATTTGGTTTCCTGGGAGATATGTGGTTGCCACGGTAACCACTTCATAAATATGTATAGGAAATAACAATATTTCGAGAAAAAAAAATATTTTAAGACCATGATAAGTGAACTTCTTTCAAAAAAGATGTTGTCAGATGTGGGAAAGATGCTCTAAAATAATTCGAGTCTTTCATATGGCAAGGTCAACAGTAAAGGACAGAGTTCACAGGTGAAAGTACAAACATTTATGGAAAAATCATGTTTTTGTACATTGTTCTGATATATTTCATGTTCAAATGAATGTGCATTAACGAAACTGCTAGAAACAAATAATTATGGATAGAATGTATTCTTACGATTTCAAAGCTGTATTTTCTGTCATCTAGGACCATTTTACAAGGGAGATATGACATGTTTACGGTAACCATTTGCCGTAATATACATAGTGCAATGTACACATTACACGTGTTATCCTACGCAAAATGTATGCAGTGCTACATACATTTACTAGTCTAGTGGGATGTCTGGAAAAGTTTAATGATATGGGTATTTAGTAATATAAACTGGGAAATGACTTGTTGTTAGCATAATGGGCCATATGCATAAAAACAAGCAATTGCTTATAAGCAAATGCTTTAAGCACAAGCAAGAGCTTGTCAAGCAAAAGATCAAGTTCAAGCAATTGCTTAAATTCGTATGCACAAGCCTTTGCTTGTGATGAAACCGTTTGCTTGCACTGCCTAAGCAATTGCTTACGTGGTGGACAAAGGATCGTTACGGTTGTGCGAACATTTGATCACAACATAACCTCTGGAATATGGAGCTTGAAATCATCCTGAAACGGTACGAAAATTTGATCCTTAAACGCGAATGCCCTGAGTAAGCAAGAGCTCAAGCTGGTCTGGATGTGCTTGAAAAAACGCAAGCAATTGCTTATCAAGACAAGTAAAAGGTTCGTTTTATGCATACGGTTTTAAGCAATTGCTTGTTTGGTAAGCAATTGATTACGAGCAGTAAGAAATTGCTTGTGCTTGTAAGCAAATGCTTTTGCTTGCAAGCAATTACTTGTTTTTATGCATACCGATTCAAGGAAAAGGCTAGCACAAGCAATTGCTTGTTTTTATGCATACGGCCCAATGTAGGTATGCTGAATACGATAAGCCTTGTTTCCAAGTGAAATGTTTAGTTCTTGACCACCTAATCTGTATAAACAAAATTGCCGCCAAAATTGTAATTTCCAAACATTCTTATATCCTAATCGTATATCTGTTATCATGCAGAGATACGAGTTACAAATTTAAATTCTATGCCTATATAACGATAGTCATGCATATAATACAAACCTTATGAATATGGAAATTATATGACTGGCATTACATCAACATTTCATATACTGTTAAAGGAATCTATAGTAACATTGTCAAAATCCTAAAAACTTACTTGGAACTCACATACCTCATTGTATTCATAATTATTACCAACAGAAGCATGGAACATAGTTTGGCTTTTCAAATTTATCTTTCGTTATGAAGATACGTATGATTGAAGTGTTCGGACTTATACCTATGTACTGGATAGTTAAAACTGTGCACAACGTCTGTGCAATGCTATAGCGAATATCACTTTGCCGTTTTGCTCATTACTCGACCGTATAACATAACACGTGAAATTGTCACACATTACTACAGTATTTGACATAACAAATAACATAAATGTACCTTTGATCAACCAGTTGCCAGTTGTTTGTCAATTTCAACAACGTTACTAGTTCCCTTAAAAACAGTTGTTTTTTGTTCAAGTTACTCGAGCGCACACTGAAGTGTCTTTACTCCGAGTATAAGGGTTTGGTAAATGAATACGGACATTTCCAAAAGTATGAAACATTAAAAATAAATTGAAATTAATTTGCATAAACAAAATGGCCGCTAGATATCATGAGTCTACAACAACTACTACTACTACTAGTACTACTACTACTACTACTACTACTACTACTACTACTACTACTACTACTACTACTACTACTACTAATACTACTACTACTACTACTACTACTACTCTACTACTACTACTACTACTACTACTACTACTACTACTACTACTACTACTACTACTACTACTACTTAGACTACTACTACTACTATTATCAGTTTTGTAAATATTACATGACCTTGTTATATTTTACAATTTTCACTTTGAAAAAATTCAATTTATCTCATCTGGCGCAGTTTTGTAAACATTACGTGACCATGACAAGTAATATTGCACAAATTGAAACAAAGATATTTTGTATTCCCGTCATCTCTAAATAAATAAATACATATCTTGTTATATTGATTTTCCAAGTATTTGCAAGGTTTCTAGTGAAAACAGCGATTTTGTTACAATATACATTAAAATAGAGGACACACACTATATTGATGTAGAACAAATCGCTGTACTATTTAATTTGTACGTTCATATTCCAGTGTTCCCTTGACAAATTTGTCACCATCTGGATATCCGACCTTTTAAAGCAATGTTTAAAGGTGCACCTGTAAAGTGTCAGATATTGCCCAAAATTACGTTTGAGACTTCAATCCTATACGAAAATTATTGTAAGATATGTCCAAATGACGTGTGAAAGTTTCATTGAAAAAGAACACTGCTTTCCTGGTTAAAAAAACAATAATTTCCGTCAGCTTTTACAACGATGACTGTATAACGTGTATGAGGTTTATGACCGTTCATTAACGCTCTTGAGCTGAATGATCATTCAATGATACTGAAGGGGCATTTGAACAAATCTAACCCTATTTTATTCTTCTTTTACCACTAGCCAAACAACACGGTAGAAGAGTAATGTGGAAGCTCCAAGTAATTTTCGTGGAGTTAGATACTTTACTGGTTTCACTTTAATGCTTAAAAAAATGTAGTTGATATTAAAAAATCTTCAACACGATTTAGTAGTCTGGGTGAAAATTTAGATTTTTTCAATTTGTTTCATAAGGTCGGTAACTAGTTCAAAATTTTCATAATGGCAGTGTATATATTGCCTGTACCAGATCTGCAGAAGTTGAAGGGCGCTAGAACTGATTAATATATAAATACATAGTACAAGTAATATCAGTATAATATAGTAGAAGTAGTGGATAAAAGCAGTATTAGTAAAAGTAGCAGTAACAGTTCTAACAACAGTAATATTATAGTAGTAAAATAAGTAGTAGTAGTGGATAAAAGCAGTATTAGTAAAAGTAGCAGTAAAAGTTCTAACAGCAGTAATAAAAGAAATAGTAGTAGTAGTAGTAGTAGTAGCAGTAGTAGTAGTAGTAGTAGTAGTATAGTAGAAGTACTAGTAGTAGTAGTAGTAGTAGTAGTAGTAGTAGTAGTAGTAGTAGTAGTAGTAGTAGTAGTGGTAGTAGTAGTAGTAGTAATAATAGTAGTAGTGGTAGAAGTAGTAGTAGTAGAAGTAAATCCATAGACCATTTAAGATCAGTTTTGTAAATATTACATGACCTTGTTATATTTTACAATTTGCACTTTAAACAAAATCAATTTATCTCATCAGGCGCTGTTTTGTAAACATTACGTGACCATGAAAAGTAATATTGTACAAATTGAAACAAAGATATTTTGTATTCCCGTCATCTCTAAATACAAAGTACATATCTTGTTATATTGATATTCCAAGTATTTGCAAGGTTTCTAGTGAAA
>JBAMJV010006730.1:87500-89868 GCA_037951105.1 Echinarachnius parma
ATGGTCATTATAATATATGGCCGAGTAATGAGCAAAAATGCAAAGTGATAATCGCTAACTAATTGCACTGACTTTGTACACGGTAACGACAACAAGTGGATAGTTTAACATCTGAATCGTAAATATCTTTTAACGAAAGGGAAATTTGAAAAACCAAAACCTGGCCCATGCTTCTATTGTTAATACGCAAACAACAGGATATGAGGGAACCACAATAATTCCAACTGGATCTGGAGGATCTGGACAATGTTACTAGATCCCTTTAATTATAACAATATAACTACAGTATCGTTGAAACTTAGTTTTAGGCAAAACGTGTCACGTCTTGAACACGTGATTATGCTTTTCCATATATTACTTTCAACTAACATATTGGCGGCAATCAATGAAGGCGTGGCAGAACCACACATCAACCAATCACAATTCATTTTGACGAGACAGGATATCATATTACATCCAGGCAACATCATAGGTATACCAAGGCATCCAACATTTTATAAAAGTAGCGTATCAAGCAGGCTTGCCATCACAAGGTATTTTGCCGTTTCAAGAATAGTTTTGAATCCTCTCTTCGTCAATCGACAACCTCCACAGCTCGAGCAAAAATGGGTAAGGTAACTCTGGTACTCCTGGCTTGTCTCCTGCTGGCCCATCAGACGCTCTGTCAACTGGAGCTGCAGTGCAGTCTTAACAAAGTCGGTTTCTCTGTGTCCCTGAGCGCTAATGTCGGGCCCTCTTCAACAAAGGACATCGTCATCTGGGACACCGTCTTCACCAACATCGGTAACGCGTTCGACCAGACCACGGGGAAATTCACTGCTCCAGTGACGGGTGAGTGGGGACTAATACCAATTAGTTTAAAGGTGCACCTGACTGTAAAGTGTCAGATATTGCCCAAAATCATTGTAAGATATGTCCGAATGATGTGTGAAAGTTTCATTGAAAACGAACACTGCTTTCCTGATTAAAAAAGCGAAAATATGCGTCAGCTTTTACAATGGACGTTTATGAGGTTCATGACGTTAAGTAACACTTTTGAGCTGAATGATAGATATCGTCATACTAAAAGGCATTGGAAAAAAATCTAGCCCTATCTTATCCTTCCCTTACCATAAGCTAAACCACACGGTAGAAGAGAAACGAGGAAGCTCCACGTAATTTTCGTGGAGTTAGACACTTTACAGGCATCCCTTTAACGTGAACAAATAGAAAATTTAAAACAAATGCTGAGAGCTGCATTTCCGCTATACCGTGTGTCTCATAAAGAATGGTACAGTTAAAAAATATTTGTTTAAGGTAATTTGGAAAATGCTAATATTATTTGGTGTCACATACAAAATTATTGATGACCTGTCTATTTAATCATTATTTTAACAAAACATCACAATGCTTTTTCGGAAAGCGCCCATTTGTGTTGTAATGGCTCTTTTTTTAAAGCGAACCAAAATGATAGCGTTTCATCTATGCTACTTCGTTTGCGACACCGAGAGCTTTAATTTCATATACAAATCACAAAAAATGGCCCACTGATGAGGCCACACCAATCTCGCAAAGAGACGACACAAATTATTTGTTTGTGGCGTCCCGTACTAACATGGAAACTGCCATGTTAATATTTTTGTGCAGACCCCCAGCAAAGATGTGACGTTTTTTTGGACTTCAACGCTAAAATTCCATTCATGATCATGTTGAAAGAAGAGACAATTTTGACTTTGTTGAATCACAGGCCACAACAAAAAGATTATATAAAAATAGAAGATATTAACCAACGACCATTTGAGACGGGGAAGGGTGGAAATGTGACTAAATGTGGTTATTTAGCCAATATACCATAGCTTTTGGACAGAATTGTCAGAGGTTGCCATGGTAACAATTGTTTTGGCGTAATGGCGGCGTCAGACTAGAGCTACGCTCTAGCCACGATCTAGACAATAGCTGATCACAATCACTGGAATGAATCTGCAAAATGTCTTTTGTCCAATGAGGATCTGAATGGGAAGATTATCTCACATGTGTCAATAGATATCCTTCCATGAATGCACAGACAATAGCTTGCTGAACAAAAGACTAGGTGGCCAAAGACCCACGACCGACCCACGACCGCTTTTTAAGCTTTGGACATGTCGAAAGCGCTCGAACGCGGTCGTGAGTCTTTGGCGACCTACTGTTTTGTTCAGGGAGCCATTGTATGTCCATGCATGAGAGGCTATCCTTTCACCTATGTGCGATAATCCTCCCATTCATTCGTCATTTAATCATCGTTCGGACAATGCTTCGCCTCCCACTGCCAAATTTATGCAAGGGGATTTAGGAGCGTAGCAATTTAATGAATGGGGATTAGAAGCGGCGCGAGAGCGTAGCTATGTGT
>JBAMJV010006731.1:0-56339 GCA_037951105.1 Echinarachnius parma
AAATTCACAGAGGTTGTTTACTATGATGTACTCTTAATTTTAATATATTTTTTTCAAAATCGGACTAAAAAGTGTCCCATAATTTTTTATTTTGCAGCAAACTAAATAGGAGTATGTCTTCCTAGCACATTACCAGCCACTTGCATTTTCTTGTAAATTCGATGTCCAGATTTCCAAAAAATTACCACTTTGACCAGGGGCAAACAGGGTTCGGGAGGGATGCTTACGTGCATCATATTTCACTAACCTGACAAAAAAAAACCTCTGCAGGAAGTATGCTAACTCGAAAAACCTACCTCCGTGTTTTAGGTTACAAAACGGTAGGTTCTGGTTTCGTAACCACGCATTAGGGTTAGGGTTAGGGCCTATACTAGTAGTCTATACTAAAAGACCTTACATTGTAGATTCATTTAGCGAAGGACACATTTTCTGTGCCTCCGAAGGCACCCCCACAAAAAAAAATGCATACTTCCAGAACAAAAATTAACTACAGATATTGGCCAAGAAATATATCAATTTAAAAGTATATATAATTAATTTAGGCCAAGCTCACGTAATGCTCATGGTTAAACTACCATTTTCGGGCCAAATTAGGTCATAATATGACCCGTGTAGATGGCCTAAAAATCATTTTACACCTACTATATTATGGTAGGTGTAAATGATTATTTTTAGGCCATCTACACGGGTGAGGACCTTGTTTTACTTTTTTTCTTCTTTCTTTTGTTGCTTGTCAGGTGCCCGGCCTCATGAAAATCCAATGCCCCCCGGTGCACCCCCCCCCCCTCCTCCCCCCCCCCCCCCCCCCCCCCACTGAAAATATCCTATCTACGCCATTACATTGCATAGAGCACAATACAAAATAAAAAAGGGTGAGGCTGACTTATTGGCAGTCATGGAGAAATCCCCTTAATAGTGGAGCAGATAAGTGACTTTTTTCAGGGGAATCTTTCAAATGGTGATACAAGCATGGAAATTTGCATACATATCCCTCTTAGGGCACTTTAAACAAAAACCTCGTTAGCCACTTGAAAATTCAAGATGGCGGCCATTTTCCAAGATGGCCACCATTAGCACCTTTAACATGCTATTTTCGCCATAACTTTTGACACATTGATCCGATTTGAATGATCTTGGTGTCAAATCTGATATTTTCAACCATGCAGAAGTCAAATTTATGATTGTTTAGCATCTCTAGAGCTTTTTTCTATCAATTCTAACAAGATGGCGGCCATTTTTCAAGATGGCCGCCATTTGCACCATAGAAATACTATTTTTGCCATAACTTTTGACACAGTGATCCGATTTGAATGATCTTGGTGTCAAATCTGATATTTTCAACCATGCAGAAGTCAAATTTATGATTGTTTAGCATCTCTAGAGCTGTTTTCTATCAATTCTAACAAGATGGCGGCCATTTTCCAAGATGGCCGCCATTTGCACCTAAAAATGCTATTTTTGCCATAACTTTTGACACAGTAATCTGATTTGAATGATTTTGGTGAAGAGTCTGATATTTTCAAACATGCAGAACTCAAATTTATGATTTTTTAGCATTTTAAAAGCTGTTTTCTATCAATTCTAACAAGATGGCAGCCATTTTTCAAAATGGCCGCCATTTGCACCACAGAAATACTATTTTTGCTATAACTTTTGACACAGTGATCTGATTTGAATGATCTTGGTGTCAAATCTGATATTTTCAACCATGCAGAACTAAAATAAATAATTTTCCAGCATTTCAGAAGCTGTCTTCTGTCAATTCTAACATTAAGATGGCGGCCATTTTACTAGATGGCGGCAATTTTACAAGATGGCTGCAATTTTACCATTTACACCACAGAAATACTATTTTATGCCATAATTGTTGATACAGTGATCCGATTTGTATGATCTTGGTGTCATTTCTGATACTTTCAATCTTGAAGAACTCAAATGTATAAGTTGGCCGCCATTTGCACGATAAAAATACTACTTCCCCTTAATTTGTACACAGTGATTCAATTTGAATGACCTTGGTGTCAAATCTGACATTTTCAACCATGCAGAACTCGGATTTGCACCACAGAAATACAATTTTTGCCATAACTTTTGACACAGTGATCCGATTTAAATGATCTTGGTGTCAAATCTGATATTTTCAACCATGCAGAACTAAAATTAATAATTTTCCAGCATTTCAGAAGCTGTCTTCTGTCAATTCTAACAAGATGGCGGCCATTTTACTAGATGGTGGCCATTTTACAAGATGGCGGCAATTTTACCATTTACACCACAGAAATACTATTTTTTGCCATAATTGTTGATACAGTGATCCGATTTGAATGATCTTGGTGTCATTTCTGATACTTTCAATCATGAAGAACTCAAATTTATAAGATGGCCGTCATTTGCACGATAAAAATACTACTTCCCCTTAATTTGTACACAGTGATTCAATTTTAATGACCTTGGTGTCAAATCTGACATTTTCAACCATGCAGAACTCGGATTTACACCTTTTAAGCATTCCAGAAGCTGTCTTCTATCAATTCTAACATATTTCAAGACAATACAAGGTTAACCCTAATAAGGCCGGGGGGGGGGGGGGGGCATAATGGCCCCCCCCCCCCTCCGGAATTTTTTTTATTGCTCCAAAACGCTGCAAGATGACGCGCCGCTGCTTGGTGACTTTTTTCTTTCGGGTCTTGCGCACGTTTTAAAACAAAAATTTCGAAAATCGGACCCTCCGTTACAAAGTCACGTGACCTTTTGTCTATGCATGTCAGCCCGAAAATCGCTAAATTTCGTGATTTGTGTACAAAACATATGGAAATATCAATTTTCATAAAATGAGGTGTATTATTAGATATTTGGTGTTGTTTACATTTTATATGTTGGTTTTGGGGTTCAAAACAGTTAAATTATAGTTAGAAATAAAATAAACAACAAAAACAATAAAATACATAAGTTAAAAAAACAAAGAAATACATAAGAAATTAATAAAACAATAGAAAACAAAAGGAAGAACCGGGCTCTTCCATTTTTTTTGTTGTAGTATCATTCCAAATGCTCTAAAGAATATATGTAGTGAAAACCAGAGTTTAATTATGAAGAATATATTATGATTTATGGGTAAAAATATGAATTTCATGACTTATTTGCATAAATTACCATAAATATGCAAATTAATGAATTTTTCAAAATTTTTAAAAATTACCATTGTATTCTATACACTTCACTTATCACGCGTGCAAATTTTTACGGCGATCGGCCACTCCGCGGCCGAGATCTTAGGGGGGGGGCCATAATGGCCCCCCCCCCCCGGCCTGCTGAAGACCTCAAATAGCCCGGCCTTAATAGGGTTAAGGTGCATACACAAAATAAATGTTAAATGCACTCAGCCAAGTTAGTATAAGTATTACATTCAGTGCCTTTGCCATGCATTTTGTATCAAATTAAATTAATCATGGGATAGATTAAACTTGAATGGGAAATCAGATTGAATGGAACAGCTACCACGTTTTGCCCCGGGAGATGTAAGAATACGAGGTGGTTATAAGCATGGATGCTGGTTAAATTTCACCGCTGGCGATCGTTTGTGTGGTGTCACCACTAGTTGATTGAAGAACAACACAAAGATGTTGTCCCACTCAACCTGATATCTCACTCGAACTGAATCTACCAATGCTGTTCTTTCCACTCAAGATCAGTAAA
Source organism: Echinarachnius parma (assembly GCA_037951105.1). Taxonomy (NCBI): domain Eukaryota; kingdom Metazoa; phylum Echinodermata; class Echinoidea; order Clypeasteroida; family Echinarachniidae; genus Echinarachnius; species Echinarachnius parma. Next base: position 3,697 of record JBAMJV010006731.1, read on the forward strand.
GTGCTTTGAGCTAATTCTCGATTTTTACATTCAAATTTCCTGCTGGGTTCGCCACCGGTGTGGTCGGTATTATACAGGCATTTGCGACGTTATACCTTCTTAATGATGTCACTCGCGAGGAACTTTAAAAGCAGCGATGACGTTACGTCGCCCTATAATACCAACCAGACCAGTGGCAAACCTAGCAGGAAATTATAATGTGCAAATGGAGAATGTGTCACATATGGTGTCTAAAGTGTATTTGCACTTGCACGGCCAAGTTTTGCTGTCCACATATGAATAAGTCCTGGCATCTGCAGCTGCACAGTCATGTGCAGGTGAGGCCAAAGCGGTAGCATTTGCACCTTCCGCGATATTTCTTGCATCCATATTTGGTAGGCTGTTGACAACTTTCTGCAATAGGTGGAAGTGTTGTCCAGCTTATATGCCACAGCTAGGTCCCGTCGCAGTGTCCATACCCTTTCAGCAGGACTTTGTGTTTGAGGCTGGCAAACTGTTGACTGGCCTCTGTTTTTGAGGAAATAGGTCAATGCTGTGGCCAACACCACATCGCATTCTATGAAGGCACGGAATAAGAGCAACCCTGTGATCTTATCTCGGTCAATCGTCAAATTTAGATCATGTATTGTAATCCATCTCCGGTTCCGTCATTGGCCAGATGAAATCCACAGCTGCTGCAAGTCAAGGTCCTGCAGGTATGACAGGACACTGACTGCTATGACTACAACATATGTGTCTGATAATGGCTCTGATCATGAGAACTTTGATCTCCGCAGCTGTTGATGCATGCCTGGCTCGAACAAAGATCGATGTATCTGCTTCATCGTGACTACAAGGAGTCCCCTCATCCAGAGTGATTAGTTGGTTGCTGATGGCAGTGTCTTCCTTTGTCATGACCATCGTGTTTGGTGTGTTCATCTCTGCAATCTTGTCAGCTAAGAAATTAAAAACTCTGTATTGTTGCCGTTGTCTCTCAGGAAGCTCCACCAGCTCTCCGTCTGGCTCCCCGCTTTCGCTTTAACCTCGTTTTTGACTTCAGACTAAATGGCAGATATACATCCAACACAACGTCTGTTTTCTTGTACTTTGAAGAGTATACTTTGATCGTGGAAAGGACATCAAAACTTGCAAAGTCCTCAAAAGTCTTAGTTCGGGACGTTAAGGTATTAACCAAAGCGTTATGATCTTGGTCTTATCGAAAGAATGCCAGCTTGATCTCCTTTATTAGTTTGTAGAAGGGTCTTTCAGGCAGTGTTTCACAATACAGGGTGAAGTTGGCCTCCCTGAATGCCCGGATGAGTGATAGATCACCAGTTCCATCGACAGCACGAGGTTCCAAAACAGAAACAGCGCGCTTTGCATCTCTCACACCATTCTTCTAAACCCATCATTCTACCAGGGTTTTCTGCTACCTCAACTGTGTAGTTATCAATGTGGGCTGCCTTTAGGACACTATAGAGACTGCAGGCTGTAATCTGGTGTGCCTGACGACGCTTGCAGCCGAAAGGAATGAATCTTCCCTACCAGGCTCCTGCCTCAACGAGGGCTTCTGTCCACCGGATGATCTCGAGGAGTGGTCCAGTTGATCCAAGTGCAGCCATCTCAATATGTAGGCCTGAACAATTGATGACAAACTTGTCTGGCCAGTGCATAGATTGGCTGATCAGCGGCGATGATAGGTACTTGCCCCGGGTTTAGGAATGCTACAGTGTCCTTGATCTTGTCTATCACGTGTCTTATCATGGCAATGGAGTGGGCTTCATCTCGGAAAAGAGGTAACACAGATGTAATGCTCAATGCTGGCTTCTCTTCTGCCCATCAAAGTGGGGTGGAGAAGGATTCTTGTTGGTGAAGTATGCAGGACGGATTTTGTTGAAAGAATCAGGAAGATCTGAGACTGCCCTCACCTTGTTGTCTCTAATTTGAAGTGGTACTCGCTCTTAACCTTGATTGTCTCGGGTGGGGTGCTTGAAGACAGAAATGCTCATGCCATGGAAGGAGGTGCTTGCTATTGTGGTAAATGTTGTCCATAGCAGATGTGGTGAACAACCCTCTTCGCAGTTATTGGCGGGCACACCTATCACCCCATCACCTAAATACTGGCTATTACAGCTGCATCTCAAAGCTGTGTGGAGACCTCAAGCACTCTGTCATAGGAAATGCGATGCTGTGTTCATGAATGATTTCTACCAAATGTCGCTAACTTATTGTCTTTGCAAAGACGGACATTCCCATGTAAACAAAGAATGGGATCTCCCGGTCTTTTTCATGTCGTGAGTAGTTGCTCCTTCTTTGTACCTTGCATAGCAGCTGTATTGCAACAGCTATGCCATATTGCTAGGTCTGTCAAGCTTCGATACACCAAATCTGAGTTGAGATTTGATGTCTGCTCCATGTTAAATCATACACACATTGAAGAAGAGTGGACGGAATGGCTACTTCAACACATCCCCTGTGGAAAGTTTCTTCAAATGTAGATTTGTGGTCCAGCATGTGTCTTCGCAAGACCTTGACTACTTTTGCAAGAAAAGGAGCTTCGGAGTAGTCAGAAGCTTGCGACAGAGCCAAACCTATATCTACACTTGGGACACAGTGATACGTCATTTAACAAACACGTAATTATTCCGGGACGTTTCACGTTTGGAGCATGTTGTCTTGTTTTTGGTGGCACGTTCCGGGAAACGTTGTATTGCTAATACCTCCGCTGCCACATGAAATGCGCGACTCAAATCCTTTTGTGCTCAAACCTAGAAACTGTAATTAAGATGCATACTTTTGTATTGTGCTAGAATTGGTGGAATACAGCTCTCGAGATGATTGAAAGTTGACAATTTGAGTTCTGCATGGTTGAAAATTTCTGAATTGATACCAAGATCATTCAAATTGGATCAATGTTTTAAAAGTTATGGCAAAAATAGTATTTCTGTCGTGCAAATGGCGGCCATTTTGACAAATGGCTGCCATCTTGTTAGAATTGATAGAAGACAGCTTCTGAAATGCTCGAAAATGATAAATTCGAATTCTGCATGGTTAAAAATATCAGATTTTACACCAAGCTCATTCAAATCGGATCACTGTGTCAAAAGTTATAGCATTATATAGTATTTCTGTGGTGCACATGGCGGCCATCTTGAAAAATGGCCGCCACCTTGTTAAAATTGATAGAAGACAGATTCTGAAATGCTGGAAAATTATTAATTTTAGTTCTGCATGGTTAAAAATATCAGATTTGACACCAAGTTCATTCAAATCGGATCACTGTGTCAAAAGTTATGGCAAAAATAGTATTTCTATGGTGTAAGTGGCTGCCATCTTGAAAAATGGCCGCCATCTTGTTAGAATTGATAGAAAACAGCTCTAGAGATGCTAACAAATCATAAATTTGACTTGTGAATGGTTGAAAATATCAGATTTGACACCAAGATCATTCAAATCGGATCACTGTGTCAAAAGTTATAGCAAAAATAGTATTTCTGTGGTGCACATGGCGGCCATCTTGAAAAATGGCCGCCATCTTGTTTACATTGATAGAAGACAGATTCTGAAATGCTGGAAAATTATTAATTTTAGTTCTGCATGGTTAAAAATATCAGATTTGACACCAAGTTTATTCAAATCGGATCACTGTGTCAAAAGTTATGGCAAAAATAGTATTTCTATGGTGCAAATGGCGGCCATCTTGAAAAATGGCCGCCATCTTGTTAGAATTGATAGAAAACAGCTCTAGAGATGCAAAAAAATAATAAATTTGACTTCTGCATGGTTGAAAATATCAGATTTGACACCAAGATCATTCAAATCGGATCACTGTGTCAAAAGTTATGGCGAAAATAGTATGTTTAAGGTGCTAATGGCGGCCATCTTGGAAAATGGCCGCCATCTTGAATTTTCAAGTGGCTAACGAAGTTTTTGTTTAAAGTGCCCTAAGAGGGATATGTATGCAAATTTTCATGCTTGTATCACCATTTGAAAGATTTTTTCACTTATCTGCTCCACTATAACTTATCTATTTCATTAATATAGGTTAATAATCAATTATCTTCGGCGGGGATCAGGATTTATCATAAAATTACTTCAGTAACCTAAGGCTGATTGTACAGACTATCACCTTAGGAAATATTATGAAATTATAATTCGGTACAGAAAAAATTACCTACATTATAATACGTATTGAACGATGTAAATCAAGGTGTATTTGCAAGCCAGTTAAGGAATTATAAAAGTTCACACTAACGAACTAAGATAAAACATAATCCATATAGCAAGATACATGGTACGACGACACTGGATTACAGTATGTCACGTTTCATAACCGTCCCCATTGTAATATCAAATGAAATTATATTCTGTCAGCATGTAACTGTGACGTATTTGTAATACAGATAACGAAATTAGTAATATGCTCTGTAATATGCTGTGCCATGAAAGTAATTTATCTCAGTATCATACTGCGGCGATCTGTTAATGGGGTGGTATATCTGTACTAGCAGTATCAACGTATATTGTCTTTTAAGGTTGCAGCTCCAAGAGAGCGAGATGGAGGAAATCGTCTCCTTATATAGTGCTACGCCAAGGGGCCACACGCACGCACTTGTACGCACGCAAATCGGGTACAAGTATATGCTCAAATATGAGGGGTGATTAATGCTCCCTCCAGGCACTAGTGGACCCACTGACGGTGGCGTTTTTACCGTCAGTTCCCACTACACTACACTAGCCGCGGCCGATGCATCACAATGAGGACAAAATGTTTTTTGTTATTCAGAATTGCATAAGAGTGCGAGACCTTGGAGGGAACTAATTCGGATTTAGATGTCCCGACTTAATTTACTCTCACATGGATTCAAATCCAAGCGATCTCCTCACTACTAAATATTTTAGAAGAGAACCGATACTCACGTATACATTTAATCTCTCATAATACGACATATTACAAGTTAGTCGGGTGTTAGATTACACTCATTTGGAACTTTAGATCAGACTTATTTAGATTGATACCGGACTATGATTTAGATTACTTTCGTTAATCGTCCTGGGCCGGTTACTAATGCTCTTGGTTGTGGTAGTTTTAAGAAAAGTGATATTTTAAGTGAACCGTGTTTATTCCGGGTCTGTGGAAATTATAGCTATTCACTTTTTTTGTTTCCTTTCAGCTTTCGAGTTGAGCCTTGGTGACGAGCTGCAGCTGTTGTCGCATAATTATCCGAGTAGATACCCAGGCTACGCATCCGTTCTCTGGACATTCCAGTACGCTCCTGGCCAGGACTCAACGGATATATACTACCAGATCAGCTTTGGGCACGTGTACATCTACTCCTATTCTACTCTCAACATCGGCTCTGCATTAGGACCTCCTCGAGAAGCGGTCGTCACGGTTCCTGGGTATTTCAATGGCGACCCAAGGGATATGTTCATCAGAGCTGGCGATTTGTTCGTTGAATTTAGAAACACCTATCGGTACAATTACGGAAGTGGTTTCCAATTGGACATCTCGGTTCTGAACACATCAACTTCAGGTACATAAACACAATGTTAACCAATGTAGTTGGATTTAAACAATCCTTAAAACTGAATTTTTAAAGATTTGTTCAGTTATTTTCAGTGACTGAAACCATGGTTAAACTACGCTAATATAAACTGTCACTTAGCAGAACCTAATCCAGCTCGACGAAAATATGGTCGCAGACTTTATAACGTGGTGAAGCATAGGTGTACCCATGGGGGTGGGGGTTAAAGTCCCTCCCGCCTTGACCCAACAATGACTGTTTGGGGGACCCCCCCCCCCCCCCCCCCCTTCCCCTATACCACTTTTAGCCGGTCTCGCGATCACATTTAAAAAATAATAATAATTAAGTATTATGGCGTAAATATTCATTTTGAATGAACGCCAAAATAACAAAATAACAACAGCAACCGGTCTCGACCATCAATTATCTCGGTCTCTAAAAATAAAATTTTGAAGGTTCCCGGTCTCGGCCTCGAAAATGTTGAAGGAACCTGGTCTTGTCCTCGAAAGTTGCACAGAATCCTGGTCTCGGTCTAAAATGTTTTTGACCGATCCTGGTCTCGGTCTCGAAAATGGTAAACGTAATCGGCCTCGGGTTCGAAAACTGTCTACAAAAGCATCTCCGTTAACTATCAAATAATTTTTATATATAAAATTCGATTTGAATAATTTCTATGTAACTTATCAATCAGTTGAATGTTTATTAAATTATTCAGTTTTATCATTCACTAAGAAATGTAAATATTGCTTAAAAGTTGTTCTAAGCAAAATTATGAATATTGACTATTGTGTCGGTCCTAGTCCATAGATCTCTTAAAGGGAGAGATCCACTTTTGCAAGCCAAAATTCAAAAGTTGCGAGGTTATTGTCTTATATGAAAGGAAATGTCATTTAATAGCATGCCTGAAAAAAATAGGGCTTGAAATCTCTTTTTCGTGGAGTTATAGACCTAAAACTGAATAAACTGAGGGACGTCAGTTAATTATGTACATACGTATTTTTGGCCGGTGAGTAAGTTCGTACATAGATTTCACGGAGTGCCAGATCGGTATGCATGACCCCTACGTGACCCCCGCTAGCTACGTGAGCCGCGCATAAATACTAATGTGTGAGCGTTTACCAAACAAAATACCCAAACATCGCTTAAACTGACTACATGTAATTATATATTCTTTCTTTTTGAGATCTTTTTCCGTGACATACGTTAACAAATGTCGGCTTCACAATACCTTTACGAGAATTAGTACTATATTGTTGTAATATTATGCTAAATCAGTTGAACTCCTTTATTGACCGATATATAGTTTAAATGGAGGGACGCATTCGTTTTTCATTCGTAGAATCCAAATTAGAGGGCTGTTCGCTCTGATTTTTTTTTTTTGCGTGTTACATTGATCCCCATCCATCAACTGAAAGCTGTTCAGACGTTTTGTAAAAGTGGATCTGTCTCTTTAATGTAAACATAAACGTTAATTCTTTACATCTATGCCTATACTGTGTAGCAGCATTTGTGGAAACAGTATTTTTTTTCACCAATCAATCCTCAGATCTCCAACCATGCGACAATGGGACATATTTCTTCGACACAATCACGAGGTGTGATCTAAAACCGGACTGCTTCGATGGAATGGACGAATTTAATTGTGGTAAGTTTGGAATCTACCATTTCTAGAACTAGAGCTGGTAGCTGGTAGGTTGTATTGACCCTCTGGTGCAATGGTCGCAATACGTACATAACTAGATAAATTAATATGCCCCTAAATGTACACAATTTGTTAAAAGATGGTGGGCCACTCAGAACCTCACTTAGCTCTGCGCTATACCACGTACGCAAAGCTTGCTCGAAACTGAGAGCAACTTACATCATGCCTTAAATGTTTATTTCCCAAATGCGTTGAATCCATGTTGTTTGTATCAAAGGCGCTAAATGTGTTACAAATTACTTTAGAACAAAATATAAAAAAATAACTACTTTAGCAGGATTTATTTCTTGAGGCTTTTCTAAATGATGATAGGTCTTCAATATGTGGAAAAATGTAAATAATTGAAACAAGAGAGGTGGTGAAATAAAAAATCCGATTTTTCTCGAATAGTCCAAAAGTTGGTTTAGGGTCTTTTGGAATTAAACTCTTCATAAATATTAACGTAATGATTATAGTTTAAAAAAAGTTACCATTTCCAACGCACATTACTATGACGACTGCATATGTTTCTATTATGTGTATTCTCTTTATTAGAGCTTGAGTTAGAAACAGGATCGACGGTTCATCTCGGGTCCTTCAATCAGTACTACGACTACCTGCGTCCCTACCCGGATAACGAATACGTTCTCTGGACATTCCAGTATGCGTCCGATCAGGATCCAACCAACATCTTCCACCAGGTCTCATTCGGATATGTTGAGCTGTACTATGATGAACGTCTACAAATAGGAACAGGATGGGACCCTACTGATTCTACTTTATCCATCACCTACCAAGGATATTTCAGTGGTTATCCGACTGACAAATCTTTCCCTGCAGGAGAGTTGTTTGTCGAATACAATTCCAGTCTTCTTACTACTAGCGGAACATTTCTTCTTAACATCACTGCTGTCTACATTTCAGGTAAACACGTTAAATGTGTTTATGATGATGTTATTTAATATAGAAAACTACAGATTTATACAACTATCACTTCAAAAACAGTAACAGTATTTATTTGGCAATAACATAACAAAATAATATTACAATTGAGAAATATGTCATGTGTTTATTCGATGATTGAGTTTAAATTATCTTAATTATACTCAGACAGCCATACACGGGTTATACATGGAGATTTCTTGCAGCATTGAGAATGAAAGTAATGAACTTAAAATGTGTGTAAAAACAGATACATAATTACAGCTGACAGTTTGATAACGAAGAAGTTAGCGCCCCTAGTGTCGTGCATCATGTGTGGACAATGCTACATGCTGAAGGCAGTAAGACATAATCTTCGCATACTATGACCGGTATTGTGAAGTCGTGTCTAACTTAGCCGTGACTTAACTTAAACAACTGTTTATTTAGACATGGCTTAAGCACGAGGTCGCGTCTAAGTGATGTTTAGCTAAATTTCGTATTCTGAAGTCCTGATTAAATAAACACATGTTTAACTTTAAACACGACGTTTGCCCATGCTCTGTAGGCATTTATGACGTCCTGAATTACTATACATTCATGCCATGCTCATATTGCTGAACGCTCAGTAAGAAGCCGTTAGCAATATATTGCTGATTTGTCGATGCATATTCATGTTAAAACTTGTTAATCAAACAAAAAAATGGCAGTGTGTGAAACAGTGCTAGTTGGGCAGTTTCTGTAGATGCGTTGGTACCATAGAGTTATATACTAAAGAAAACTAGAGGGCGCACTCCCTCAAATTGCTGTTACGATCATGAAAGAGCCGTCCGCCACATTGTACCGGGCAGCTCTCCCGATCCCCGCGAGAAAGCGCACTTCACGATGAATGAGCGAGCGACACCGGGCGAATGTCAGGAATTATTTCCCCACAAATAACGTATTTTGTGTAATCTCTAAAGTTATTCTAAAACAAATCTTTTGATAAAATTCCGTTCAAAACTAAATTTTGAGCCATTTTCAATAATGGAAATTTCCATGCCAGTTTTCAAAAATATTTGGTCGGCATAAAAAGTTCTGCTTGATTTTCTGTTTGTCAAAACTTGGCTAAATGATAAAATATTTGTATAGACTGGACACCTTAATTAAATTTCGATTTATGTTATCTTTCCGCAATTTTTCAGACTTAACTGTGTACGTTTCCTCAACAAGCATGTTCTTATATGGCTATGCATTTTGTTTTCATTCTAGAGTTTTGTATGCAATTTTTAAGTGAAAGTTTAGTGACCCTACGTGACCAATTTTGCCTCGATACTGTGTACGCTGCCCATCCCCATATGTGCAATATTATGTGGTGTGTACGCGTGCGTTGCGGGACACCATTGAACCAAGGAGGTACTAATTACCTCCTTGATTGAACTACGGGGCAATGAATGGGATGGATTGTAATTATAATGCGGACAGGGAATTAATAATAATGTCGTTTGTCTAAGCAAATGATATATCATAATTCATATTCTATAAGTTTCATTTGGGCATAGGCATGGTGGATGTGGAAGAGTCCTCCTCCCCTTCATGTAAGAAAGGGGGAGGTTACAAATATTTGTTTTATTGTATGTGTGTTCAACATGTATGCCGTTGTCTTTGAGTTAATTGTTTTTATATGTTTTATGGATGATTTGACAAGAAATATACATTAATATTTTGGGTTACATGTATTTGAGGTCCCTCAAACTATTGATATAATTTACGTACAAATCATACTGAATAAGGGTAACTATTTTGTTTTGTTATTCAGTAATAAATTCAAACGTATTATTCAGTAATACGTACAATGTATTTATTGCTGATGCTTGTATGTCACACATGTACACACACCAAGTAAAACAGGCAGCAAGCTCTTTCAATTAAAAAGTGCAGACAATTAGACAAATTATTGGAACTTATCAAGTCTAACAACTCATATAATCAATCGTATTAAACACCATATAAATATATTATTTATTATTATTAATCGGTGTCTCTTCCCAATTCCCATTTGATGTGACGGGTTCAAACGACTCGTCTGGTTGCCTGCACTTTTAACATTTTCTTTAGTTTTTCGATCAACAACATGACCAAATATGCAACACTACCCACACAACACACAATACTGTCAACACAGCAGCACCACACAGTAGCAACACACCTTTTCATTCACATCTTTTCACATTTTACATACCTCGTGACAGAATTAAAATTGAAAATGAGATTTGAAATTGCAATTCACTTCAATAGACTGATAAACAGTGTATCATCTTTGTTGAACTACCGGTTGGTATATTTACAATATTAAAGGTAACGTTGAGTATTGGTAATTTCCAAAGTGCCCCCCCAAAATTAATTGTAACGGATTTGGTTGATTTCAATTCCATATGAAAGATCATCGAAAAAAACATGGGAAATAATAATAATTCCCATTCAAATGCTCTAATTATTGTGAAATTTGCTTTCAAAATATTTATAAAAGTGATTGACGTCCGGCCATCACTTTTTAGAGAACGCTAGCGCGAGGCGCAAGTGTTCTAGGTCCTCCGAAGCGAAAGGCGAACGGCGCTTGCGATATACATGAATATGTGCGGTAACTATTACCGCGCATTACAGTCTCGTATTAGGAGGACCTAGAACGCTAGCGCTTCTCTCTAAAGTTAATTTGACACTTGAGTTGTAACGGCTCTTTTTGAATGATAACAGGGGTTTTACTTTGTCGTTTGTAATTGTGTATACTTTTCGAGCATGGTGAAGTTATAACTATTAGTTTGTACCGTAATTGTGCAGGTTTTGGTTACTAAAGTTAAGTTTGACCAATACTCAACGTTACCTTTAATAGCACCACTTACAGATACTTGTCTCAAATAATTGAAATCATTATCATAAGTGGTGCTATTTGTAATGTTATAATTGATGAATTGACTTATCAAATGTACAAAAGAAACATAAATTTTTTCAAACCTCGACACTAACCTTTTTGTGTACTGGCCTGTTCGGGCATTTAAAATTGCACATTTTCAAAATGTACTTGCCAAAATAGAAATTAACTTCTATAGATGTGATTTACACATTAGCAATGGCATTTTCTCTCATAGGTGAACAAGAACGTTAAATGAACAGGCAACCAAACTATACAATCTGTGAAATTTTACTTGCCCGACATAAATTTGTACTTGCCCCCAGGCAAGCGGTCAAGTACTAGTGTCGAGCCCTGCATTATTACACTACGTTTCATGACAATGTGAAATGAATCATACAATGATCAATTTTGTGTCTAAATTATCTTTCTCATTTATTTGTTGTATAGTAAGAAATCACAAATGCAATATTACAATGAAAATCTGTCATGCTTTCATCAAACTCCCATTCAATTACAGATAACTTAGAGCTTCTTTATACAGTTAGAGCAAACTTAACAAGCTTTTTACATTCTCTTGAACCTCAACTATAAAAGTACACATACACATGCAATTTGATGTCCTCCCCATGTGAAAGTCAAACACAATGATGTACGAGTACAACTACGTCTTATAATTGTTATCGCTAATTATATATTGCAGTAATGCAATTTATTCAGGGGTTGAGTGCTTGGGGCACGCAGTATAAACAAGTACGCACCATGACTTGAAAGGGTGCCCCCCCCCCCCCCCCGGGCCATGGCAAGAGCTACGGCTATAACTAATTACTAAATTACAAGTGTAGTACTGGCTACGCCACTGCATGACAAACATAAACGGTACATGTTTACAAATTAAGATTCAAGGAATCAACATTAGCTTCAATATTTTAAAGTAGGCCTTTACTATTGTCTATATAGAAAAGCAAATTTTTCTTTAAAATTCTTCTAACTTTTTTTTTTCAAATTTTCTAGGTTTAAATATTTTGTAATGTAAACAAAAGAAATGTGAGCATCAAATATTCACATTTAATAAAGTTGCATCAATCTAGTAATCATTGCACATGAATTCATTTGTTCTATCTATCGATGGCAGAAGTAGACAGTTAGGGTATGTTATTTCGAATTATGTCGTGTTTATCTGGTCTCGAAAGAGCAGCTGCTTATAGTTTGCCCAGTACAGAACAGCAGTTAGGGGTTACATCCAGCTGCCTACGGCGTGGACATAAGCCGCTTTTTGATGAAATACAAATTCTGCTGCTCTTTCGAGACCAGATAAACACGACATAATTCGAAATAACGTACCGGAACTGTCTATTTCTGCCATCGATAGATAGAACAAAATGAATTCATGTCCAATAATTACTACATTGATGCAACAATGTCCGTATTTGGCGTTTTACTACCTGATTTTGATAATGCTCCGCTACGTGTTGAGCGTGACGACGAATCCAGGCAATGCGCGACGATTGTGCCCGCTTGAAGATAGCGCTTGCCCTCTACACATGATCATCAGCTGAATCGCGCGCGCGGCGTACGCAGTTCGCACTCTAGTTTTCTTTAGTATATAACTCTATGGTTGGTACACGTTTACAAGTGTGTCAACGTGTTCGCGCAAACACATATAATGAGGGTTAAAGGGGTAGTAACGTTTTAATAAGACTGAGCATTAGTAAACCAAACTGCTCGAAAGGTATAGAACATTACACACTACTAATTAAAATGCCTGTTATGATTAAAAAAGAGCCATTCAAATCCAAAAGGGCGCTTCTTAAAAAAGCATGGGTTTCAACAATTTGTCACACAAATGTATGCATGTGATGTTTTCTGAAATAATAGTTTCTAAAAACCTCTCTTGAAAATGTTTGAAAAGTGTACGCATTTTAAATGTTGCTTTTACAAAAAAACTAAATCTTGGCCCCATCAGATTTATTCCGATCGGAAATATTTATATAGTTTAGTCGTTTCTGAACCGCTTTTGATAAAATAAAAATCATTCTGCCACTAAAAATGTATGCTCTTTCAAATTTTACACTCAGTTTTTGTATGACCTCAAGCAAAATTATGTTGTGCAGCGCATTTTATACCAAAAAATTAACTACCCCTTTAACAAGCTCGTAGCGATAACCCATAAGAAAACCTGTATATTGATCATTATAGAAACCTCTTCAAGGATCAAGATAATGTTAAAATCCGGGATTGGCATCGTTTAACTATTGTCCTTAACCTTACACACAAAATAATCCTATACATATTGCTTGAATGTTTAATTTCAGACCCACTCGTTTGTAACGGGGGCTTACTTGTTTTAGGGTCCGATTCTGTTTGTAATCTCACTCCGGACTGCATTGACGGATCAGATGAAGAGGAATGTGGTAAGCTGACATTATGTGTTGCAAGATAAACAGCGTGAATGGTGTTCTCGTGTCTACGGACTGCACATAGTGCATCTACAATTATTGTTTACTACTGCTGGGTGTGAAATTTTAAAAGAAAAACAAGAAAAGGGAAATTAAAATTTGTACGATAATTTACTATTTATACAACATTTTTAGATGCGTTTTTGTTCATACGTTCGGTACATATATACTGTACATAAATCACATGACATATGTATTATGATGTATGCATTTTAATTCCGTATGTCTACAGATGTGACATGATTTATAAATATTTAATTTACAAACATATTAAGAACCGAACTTTACGTCCTGTCGTAGCTCTCAAATTTATTCCCATTAAAGTTAATAATACTATACCTGTTATTCGTTTCGATTCACATCTTTGTGTTCCTTTCTCACCTCGCCTAGTTCATGATGTCAGCGTTGGTGATGTATTCCAACTTCAATCGCACCAGTATTCATACTTCGGTTACTACCCACCCAATTCAAGCGTTCTGTGGGCATTCCAGAACGCTGCCGGAGTGGACCCGACCCATATTGTTTATCAGGTTTCCTTCGGATATGTACATCTCCAGAATGGAGATAACCTGGCAGTTGGGACTGGTTTGAGGCTTGCAAGCTCCACGCTGAACTATCTCATCCCCGGCTACTACAGTGGCTATCCAAGGTCCAGATATTTTGAATCTGGAAATTTCTTCGCCAGTTTCAAAAGTGATTCTTCCAACGAAGGGCAAGGATTTAGAATCACCGTAACCGTCCATAACTTAACAGGTACAAACCTGAAGAACATATTTTTTCTTAACTAAAATTTAGGCAAGAAAGCATGCCATTGATTTAGTGTAAACACATGTACCTCAATTGATCCCTTAGATACATGCTTTACGTGAGCTACTTTAGGATCACGTGCCGATATTACCTTTTTATACAAGGCATGACCGGGCATGACGCGTTAAATTGTGTGCACCAAGTTGAAATTTGGCAGCATATTTGCTAATTCGAATACTCATGAATCAAATTCTGTGTCCATTTACGAAAGGTTATGTGTAATGGATGAATTCGTTTGCGATCGCAACGATTACGCGGTGATGCGAACATTTGAATGACCCTTAATTAAATCGATTGAAAAAAAGTGTCGAATTAAGCGGGAAAACCTATATTATTTCGAACATTATGAATTTATATCGATTGAAACCATAACAATAATAATATGAACAGCTACTAAACATATATATTGTACTAAATGATGTTCGTCGAATTTCAAACAAATTTGAACTGTCCTATGTATTGTTAATTTTATTACAGACTCGTTCTTTTGCGATGGGGGCTTAACTTTGGTAGATACTGATTCAGCTTGTGATCTCACTCCGGACTGTACTGACGGAACAGATGAAACGGGATGTGGTAAGCTCACAGTATTTGTTGCAAGATATGTAACGTGGAGTGTATTCGGTCGTCGGACCGAAACAAATGCAATGAGCGGACAACGTATGTACACATGCGATTTGTTTGGAACTAAAATGTTATAAAAAAAGGGATCGGAATTATGTACAATTATAAAGCATTTAAATAAAATGTTAGATGGTCTTTTATGTTATACATTCAAACCTGCTAATGCGACCACCTGTCTATAGCGACCACCTGCTCATAACGACCGCTCTCCGGTCCTCCCCTGAAAAATCATGTGTTAAACGAACTGCGTAATGCGACCACCTGCCTAACTCGACCAGCGACCACCCTATTTGGGTCCCGACGCACGTATTAAACCTGTGTATAGCGACCGAAAATTGGCGCTGATGAGCGACCAAGGGATCGACTCGGCCGCCTCTGGTCGTTCAAGGCTCCATGTGTGATCATGCCAATACTTTTGAAATCACAATGACCTTCAGACAGACGCTTAATTACCGACACCAATTTTTCAGACTCAGAAACAAAGATTATTACCCTTCAGTACCTGATGCTGATATACATAAATGCGTCGAACAAGGCACTTTACTCAACACCACAACTGAATTTCATCTAACAAACATTTTAATTGCCGAGGCAGAGTGTTCCCCCCCACCCCCCCCCCCCCGTGTTTCTTACACTTTTCATTGATAATCCGTGCGCTTGTTACGACCAAACATTACATCTTGACCTCATAATTCTATATAGAAAACTCCACACGCGCATATTAAAGTACAGCTGATTCTCTCAAGTCTCATGATGAGTAAATGAATTAAATAAACTTTTATTTCCAATAAGCAGATAATACACATATTTAATATCTAATAATGTCAATATATCATTTCAAATGTTGCTGTGGTTATGAATGCAATGCTACATGAAATATGGACATGTGCGTGTACAGCGGCAGTGTTGGAGTCATAATTCTATGGTACAGATGCCAAATAATTATACATGTGCATACAAGCACAATATATGCGACAAGACATTCAAAATGGCCGACAACCTGTCTAATGCGAACACCTGTCCATAGCGACCGCTTTTCGCCGATCCCTTGAGTGGTCGCTATAGACAGGTTTTACTGTACTTTATGAAAGCGATTACGTAATCAAGTTAAATTACCATTGACAATGCTAAAATATGTTATCATGCCACCCGTGTTCAAAGACATAAACAGAGTAACCCTTCTCGCTAGTATTGCGAAATACGCGTTCTTACAGGACAGCGCCATGGTTCTCCTAACATCCCAGTTACAGTTGTGGACCCTGATGAGAGTAGCACAGTCGCTAATGCAATCAATGTTCATTTTGTATCGGTCTCTTCAGATCTGCAACAACTTTATCTTTCAGCTCTTCCATAATACTTATACAGAAGTCTGCCAATTATCCAATCGTGGCAAGTTAGCAAAGCTTTTTTCTCCGTATAACTTGCTGAGCCATTGACTCGCATAATCAAAGCTTCCATCAACTGTGAAAAATGTCCAGATGCTTGGAAAAATGCAATAGTTGTTCCAAATCCCAAAACAAGTCCACCAAGTATTAACAAACTAAGACCAATATTGTTGACCGACAATGTTGCTAGAGTTATTGAAGTTTTCATGGCAAAATGGATATTGCAAGACATTGGACAACAAAATTTGGAACATATGGAAATTTGTTGTACAGAAATTCCCATAACATCAAATCTTTACGCTAACGCACGCACAGCGCACTGAAGTTCAAGCTTCATAAATAATTCATGAGCATACGCGGTCTAGAATACACATTGACAGTTAGGACTTGTCCATTATCGGAATTAGGTAGATTGCAGTATCTTTCAAGCAGATATCGCCTTTAATCAGCAATTTGGGTTCTCTATAGTAACATTTAAAAAAACACTAGCGTTACATACTTCCAAACATATTTTATCTCTCTATTGTTAAGCGCACAAAAAACGTGTACAAAAATATGTACGTACATAATACTGGACATATGTTCACCCATTGATATATGGTGCGGTCTAAGACTACGGCTGTTTTGTAATTCGGGAGATTTGATTCGGCGTACATCGGGCGTACATCACAGCTAATTTATATCTTTTTTGACTGAATAACAAATACAGATGGTTATTCTGATACTAATACAAATACTAATGAATATGGAAAATACTGCTGAAAAATGCTTGTCTACTAAAAAATCGCCAATGTGGTAAAATGAGAGTCGTATACAGCCTAGCTTTCGATCCTAGCAGAATCTTCGTCAGGGCACAAATGACAGTTACTACAGAAAAAACACGGAATATATACCAACATAAACACATGTATGGAAGGGGGGCTGGAAAGAGGAAAGGAGGCGGAGACACAAAACAATGAAAGCAACTGTGAGTGGGTGAGTGTCAGGACTGCTTGACCAATCAGGTCAAACAGGCATGGGTGGGTACTTAAGTGGCTGCAGTCAAAGAAAATGTGATGAGAGTGTAAGGCTTAGAGAAGAATAGAGGTAGGGAGGATCAAAGAAATAAATCAAGGAATGGAAAGAGACATGTGAACAAAAGACAGTTGATGAGGTGTAGGAGTGCACTGGGGCACTGAGAGGGGAGGAACAATAGAGGGGATTATGAGTGTAGGGGATGGGTGCGAGAGGATTAGGACAAAGAAAGTGAAGTGAAGTGTGTTGCAGGATCGGATGAATAGGATAGGCGAGTTCAAAGGAGAGAGTGGAAAGGATGAGGACCCAGTAGGTGATGATATAGACAAATGAATGGGACAGAGAGTGTAAAGAGATAGTGAACAAAAGGAAGCCTAAATACGTGGGTAATCAGAGGGAAGGTGGAGAGACAAATGAGGGTGGAACAATATGATCAAAATAGAGGTGGAACTATATAAATAGTTGTTGATGATCTATCTACTTAATCATTATTTCAATAGAACATCACATGCATTATTTTGTATGAAAAATGGTTGAAACCAATGCCTTTTTAGAAAGCGCCCTCTTGTGTGTTAATGGCTCTTTTTGAATGATAACAGGCTTTTTACTTAGTCCTTTCCGAGCATGGTGGAGTAATAACTATTAGTTTATAATGTTACTGTCCAGGTTCGGTTACTAAAGTTCAGCCTTACCAAAACTGTACTACCCCTTTAAGCCCGGCGCAGACAGAGCCGATTCGACCCGATCCGACCCGACCCGACTGAGAGCAACAGTCGGTCCGATTCAACATGTTGAATCGGGCCCGATTGGCTTCCGAATGGCTTCTGACTGGCAAAATCGGAGTCGTGAGGCATCGCACACAGAACCGAACCGACTGAAAACCAGTCGGGTCGGATCTGTCTGCGCAGGACTTTACATGCTTAATTTGGGGTCAGGTTGTTGTAGCACGATCGGATGGGTGCTAATCATGAGGTCCCAGGTTCGAAACCAATTGGTTCCCCTGCACTCATATCTTCCGTGGTTGTCTCCAAACGTACGCGTGTATAGAATTGGCGCACTTCCAAACGTTTGGCGCTTACGGAACCAAAAACCCTGTTGGTTCCGTTAGTGTTGGTGATTAATTGTATTGTTTATGAATTACATGACCCTTTGCATAGTGTTGGACATCTATTTAAAATCAAACAACGGTATATATCGAAACACATATATACATGTGGTGGTCCCCTTTAAACCAAAGTTTCGAAGAATAGTTTACTCAGCTCAGTGCAGTGTGGGTGGAATGGGTGGAAATATACACGTAATTTAGATGGATAAAACAGTTATTTCTGCCTTAATTTGTTCATGCATGATAATCCTGTTGTTTGTTGATGAGGGATGTTTTCACGACAGGATAAATATCCAGATTCATTTCACGGAATTAATACCGTGGTTTATGTCTTGGACTAGGCAAACAATTGCACTCAGTATACAGGGTGGCCCCTAAAAAAAGGAAAGGTGAACTTGCCATTATAGAGAAACATGATTACAAGGTTCATTGGATCGGGCATCTTTTACAAAGAAAAATCATACCAAGACCAGTAATTTTGGTCGAGTAGTTTTTGTTTTAGGACGTCTTAAGTGAGACCATGTCAGGTTCCCATTTGTGTCAGTTTTTACCAAGTCAGTGCCTGATAAATCGCACTTCCTGTCCGTCAAAGCATCGAACAATTATGCCCATTCTCTCGGCACAGAATGCACACTAACAATGGCGCGCGTTTTGTTCGTTCTTTTTGGGGCCACCCTGTATAGAAGATGTGAACGACATGCAATACATTCGAACCTGTCTGATTTACACGTCATTGATCTTACCACGTTATTCCCATGGGGTTATTGTCAGTGTTTTCGTGGTGGTCAATGATGTTGTTTTTGTCGTTTATTGACATTCTCCCTGATAGCAGACACTGGTAAAAATTACGTCAAATTTACGTCATTTTACGTCGGGTACGTCGTCTTAACGACGTCTTAAATTAACGTCAAAAAGTGAAGATTTTGCACCCGCGTTTACCGTGATATCGACGTCATATTTTGACGTGATATTGACGTATTTTTTTCCGAAAAGGCGTCTTTATGACGTCTTTAAGTCGTCAATTTGTACCATTAATTACGTTATTAAGACGACATAAAGACGTCGTATTGGTCAAAATAAGACGTGATTTTTACGTCTGGATTTGACGTGATTTTCACCTTGTGTACGTCGTCTTTAAGACGTCGTAAATTAACGTCAAAAAGTGAAGATTTTGCACCCGCGTTTACCGTGATATCGACGTCATATTTTGACGTGATATTGACGTATTTTTTTCCGAAAAGGCGTCTTTATGACGTCTTTAAGTCGTCAATTTGTACCATTAATTACGTTATTAAGACGACATAAAGACGTCTTATTGGTCAATATAAGACGTGATTTTTACGTATTGATTTGACGTGATTTTCAAGTCGTGTACGTCGTCTTAAAGACGTCATAAATTCACGTCAAAAAATTAAGATTTTGCACCCGCGTTTCACGACATATAGACGTCATATTTTGACGTGCTAACGACGTCTTTTTATGACGAAAAGACGTCGTATTGACGTCATATTTTGAAGCGATTTTTACATTATTAATTATTAATAATTAAAAAATTGAGATGGTTATGTCTTGTAGTATATTCCACAGTCAACAGTTTTATAACATATAACATGTAACACATAATCCTATCCTATTCCTAAATCCTAAACCTATCCTATCCTATAACCTATAACCTACGTCTAACATCTTACTGATCAGTTGTCGTATAGGTTCCGTATATATATCCCGCTTCTTAGTATGTGAGATTTAAATGGTTAGTATTGACTGTTTAGTATTTCAAAGAGTTGATGCCTAAATAATTAATTTGCAAATCATGTTGAAAATATTAAAATCAGGTTGGTATTTATATTAGTTTTAATATCTGCAAAAACAAGATCATAATAACAATGTTTTCAATGTAAATAGTTATAAAAATTGGAATTTTACTTTGCACTCTAATGCGATTGTTTATAATCGATCATGAATGAATCCTGTATCCATTAGACCTGAAGACGTTAATCATAAGTCCTACTGTATTTTCTTTTGTTATTCATGTTCTAAAAGGTTTCTTTAGAAAATTTAGCAATATTACCACCTTGGGATCATTGGGTTATTTCCACTTTGATACGATCGTTTATAATCGATCATGAATTATTCCTGTAGGCGATCCTATTATGTTGTAGACGTTCATAAGTCCAATATTTGTTTGTTTGTTT
Source organism: Echinarachnius parma (assembly GCA_037951105.1). Lineage (NCBI taxonomy): Eukaryota > Metazoa > Echinodermata > Echinoidea > Clypeasteroida > Echinarachniidae > Echinarachnius > Echinarachnius parma. The sequence continues at coordinate 24,282 of JBAMJV010006731.1, forward strand.
TTACTCATGTTCTAAAGGGATTCTTTAGGAAATCTAGCAATATTACCACCCTGGCATCATTGGGTTATTTCCACTTTGATACTATCGTTTATAATCGATGATGAATTATTCCTGTAGGCGATAATAGGTTGTAGACAGTCCAATATTTGTTTGTTTTTTTTCTCATGTGCTTAAAGGTTTCTTTAGATAATTTAGCAATGTTACCTTGGCAACATTGACAATTTGTTGTAGAATTAGCATTATACAGATAATCAGCTAAATTGCATATTTGTTTTATTAGGTCAGAGGCAGGCGCGCCGGAAGCAGTTTTGGATTGGGGGGGGGGGGGGCAAAACCCCAAGGGGGCTCACAATTTTGGTGTGTATAGGGGCTCATGCCCAACCACACTCTGGGTTGCCAAGTTTGAGCAAGAGGTGAGAGTGAGACATTGCGAGGGAGCGAAGCGACTGAGCGGGGGGAGGGTGTGGGAGGGGGGTGTCCCCCCTCCCACGGTAGGGAGTTTTTGCATTTTTGGACTTGAAATTGTGCAATCTGATGCATACCTAGATAGGAAATTCGGCTGTATTTGGGAAAGCGTGATATGATTTGATCGACCAGAAAGTTTTAATATATTTTTCACGTAGAAAACAAATAATTGACACACTAATAAATATATACCCCAAAACACACACACACAACACAACATAAACCATAATTATGCAACATTATGTATGATCCAACAACACACTGCCAATAATGAGTCCCGATGGAGCGAAGCGCCTGAGGGCTGGGGCAGGGAGGGAGGGGGAGGGTTTGGGAGGGGGTATCCCCCTCCCACGGTAAGAAAGATTTTGCATTTATGAATTTGAAATTGTTCAATCTGGTGCATACCTAGATAGGAAATTCGGGCTTAAGATTAACTGCATCTGGGAAAGCGTGTTATGATTTGATATATTTTTCACGAAGAAAGCAAATAATTGACGCACTAATAAATATGCACCACTCCCACATAAATATTGTATTTAGTGTCATACACAGTTCCAACATAAACCATATATGGCTTATGTATGATCCAACAACATGGCCTACAGCCAAAAATGAATCCCTGATAGCAAACACTGGTAAAAATGACGTCAAGTTTACGTCGTTTTTCGTCGTGCACGTCGTCTTAAAGACGTCTTAAATTCACGTCAAAAAGTGAAGATTTTGCACCCGCGTTTACCGTCATATAGACGTCATATTTTGACGTGAAAATGACGTATTTTTTCCGAAAAGGCGTCTTTACGACGTCTTGAAGACGTCAATTTGTACCATAAATTACGCCATTTAGACGACATAAAGACGTCTTATTGGTCAATATAAGACGTGATTTTTACGTCTGGATTTGACGTCATTTCCACCTTATGTACGTCGTCTTTAAGACGTCGTAAATTCACGTCAAAAAGTGAAGATTTTGCACCCGCGTTTACCGTCATATAGACGTCATATTTTGACGTGATAATGACGTATTTTTCCCCGAAAAGGCGTCTTTACAACGTCTTTAAGACGTCAATTTGTACCATAAATTACGCCATTTAGACGACATAAAGACGTCTTATTGGTCAATATAAGACGTGCTTTTTACGTCGGGATTTGACGTCATTTCCACCTTGTGTACGTCGTCTTTAAGACGTCGTAAATTCACGTCAAAAAGTGAAGATTTTGCACCCGCGTTTACCGTGATATAGACGTCATATTTTGACGTGATAATGACGTATTTTTTCCGAAAAGGCGTCTTTATGACGTCTTTAAGTCGTCAATTTGTTCCATTAATTACGTTATTAAGACGACATAAAGACGTCTTATTGGTCAATATACGACGTGATTTTTACGTATTGATTTGACGTGATTTTCACGTCGTGTACGTCGTCTTAAAGACGTCATAAATTCACGTCAAAAAGTGAAGATTTTGCACCGCGTTTACCGTCATATAGACGTCATATTTTGACGTGATAATGACGTATCTTTTTCCGTAAAGGCGTCTTGAAGACGTCTTGAAGACGTCAATTTGTACCATAAATTACGCCATTTAGACGACATAAAGACGTCTTATTGACGTCATAAAAAGGTCGTCCATACGCCAAAAATAATTGTTTAAATGTCTTTGAAAGACGTCATAATCACGTTGTAATAACGTCGTCTATACGACAAAAAATAATTGGAAAAAATGTTTTTTAAAAGATGTCACAATGACGTAATGAGGTCGTTCATACGACAAAAAATTTTAAGACTTTTTTATGACAAAATAAATAGTGAAAAAATGGTCTTTGAAAGACGTCAACATGACGTAGTAAAAAGTTCGTCCATACGACAAAAAATGATGGCAAAAAAAATTGTCTTGAAAAGACTTCAAAATGACGTCGTAAAGTTGTCGTCCATACGACAAAAAATGATGGCAAACAATAGTCTTGAAAAGACGTCAAAATGACGTCTTAATAATGTTGTCCGTAGGACACAAACCTTAATTGCAAAAATGGACTTTCAAAGACATCATAAAGACGTCGTTATAACGTATTTTATACTACAAAATAAATACTTAAAAATAATCTTTTAATGACGTGATAATGACGTCGTTTTTACATCCTTAATATGACGAAAAAGCATTGGAAAAAATGGTCTTTGAAAGACGTCACAATGACGTTGTAAAAAGGTCGTCCATACGACAATAAATGATGGCAAAAACTAGTCTTGAAATCACATCATAATGACGTCGTATTAACGTCGTCGTACGACACAAACCATAATGGCAAAAATAGTCTTTAAAAGACATCATCAAGACGTCAATTTTTAGACGTTTTTATGACAAAATAAATAGTGAAAAAAAAAAGGTCTTTGAAAGACGTCAAAATGACGTAGTAAAAAGGTCGTCCATACGACAAAAAATGATGGCAAAAACCTAGTCTTGAAAAGACTTCAAAATGACGTCGTAAAGTGGTCTTCCATACGACAAAAAATGATGGCAAAATAGTCTTTCAAAGACATCATAAAGACGTCGTTGTTACGTCTTCTATACGACAAAAATAAATACTGAAAAAGTGATCTTTAAATGACGTAATATTAACGTTAATTTTTACGTCCTTCCATACGACAAAAAACAATTGGAATATGGTCTTTGAAATACGTCACATTAACGTCGTAAAAAGGGCGTCCATACGACAAAAAATGATGGCAAAAAATTGGTCTTGAAAAGACGTCAAACTTACGTCTTTATAGCGTTATTGATACGACATAAACCCGTATGGCAAAAATGGTCTTTAAACGACATTATAAAGACGTCGTTATCATGTCTTCTATACGACAATAATACATTCTTAAAAATGGTCTTTGAACGACGTTATAATGACATCGTTTTTACGTCTTTCCTACGACAAAAATAAATAGTGGAAAAATGGTCGTTTAAAGATGTTATAATGACGTCAATTTTACGTCTTTTATACGACATAAGTCATCATGTCAAAAATGGTCTTTAAAATACGTCATAATGACGTCGTATTCTGATCGTTTGTACGACATATGACGTGTTTACCAGTTTACGACCAAATTAAGACGTCATAAAGACGTCAGTCTGCTATCAGGGCTTGCACTACTTATCGACATGGGCTTTCAGGGGGGGGGGGGCTCTCCATAAGCGGGGGTGTTTCACTAAGATTCTAAATTGAACATCTCTAAGTTGGTCATAACACTTATGGAGAGCCGTTAGTTTCTTTGTAAAATTGTTGAAACAGTTCTTCTTCAAATGCATACATTTTGATAAAGCTCAGCAATATTTGTTATAATAAAGAAACTTTATGGTAATTGATAAAAATCTTTCGTTAGAAGTGTCAAATATAATCTTGTATTTTTAAAATTTTGTTCTTCTATATGTTTTGCTCCATGGCTATAAATGGCTCTCCATAATTGTTAGGTCTAACTTCGAATCTTTGTGAAATTGTGTCTAGCGGACATATACACGAGGGGGTGTTTCACAAAGATTCTAAGCCGAACTTAAAGGGGTAGTACAGTTTTGGTAAGACTGAACTTTAGTAACCAAACCTGGACAGTAACATTATAAACTAATAGTTATAACTCCACCATGCTCAAAAGGTATACAAAATTACAAACGACTAAGTAAAAAGCCCGTTATCATTCAAAAAGAGCCATTAAAACACAAGAGGGCGCTTTCTAAAAAGGCATTGGTTTCAACCATTTTTCATACAAAATTATGCTTGTGATGTTTTATTGAAATAATGATTAAATAGAGAGATCATCAACAACTATTTAAAAAACGCTTTTGAAAATTTTTAAAAAAGTGCAAGCATTTTTTAAATTTTTTGAAAAATTCAGCTAATTATTTGGGCCCCAAATAATTATAGGTCCAGATATATTTATTGATATTTCAGCCGTTTCTGGGTCGATTTTGACCAAACAAAGTTTATTCTGCCATTAAAATTGCATGTTTTCTCAAATTCGACACTCAGTTTTTCATTACCTCACAAAAAATTGTGATGTGCAGCGCCCTCTCTACCAAAACTAAACTACCCCTTTAACTGTACAGTTGGACCCAGAGCCGTACTTTATTGGACCTAGCAATTATGGAAACCGTTAGTTTCTTTGTATACTCATCGAAACAGTTCTCCTAATAGGCATACATTAAAATAAAAAAATCAGTAATGTTAGTTGCATTTCTGTTTTCGAATATGTTTCATACCAAGAGTTATGGCTTACCATAATTTTAAGTCAAACTAGAATCTTTGTGAAACACCCCCCGGAACGTATCAAAGGAGATGAGTTGGATGATACGAAAAACATTATCTTTGGTACCTCCAAAGTACCATAAAGGAAACTGCCTAGATATAGATCCAAATACACCGGAAACTGACACAAATTGAATGAATGAAAGTGAGCAACGCCAAATGGAGCTTCGCCGGAAATCGAACCCGTGACCTCCGGATTGCAAGACCGGAGCTCTAACCACTGCGCCACAATGCCCAATAATATTGTGCTACATAAATAATTTGCAATTCTCGGATTTAAAGGCAGAATCTATTTAAATCAGGGGGTGTATTCTGAAACTGATGTTAAGTTAAAAGTGATTGTATTAGCTACGTTACTAAAATATTTGCTAGCAACTCGGCACAGTTTCAGAATACCGATTGAATTTTGGCTATAAATATTTAGTGACGTAGATACAATAAACTTTAGCTTAAAACCGTTTTCAGAATAGATCCCCTGACACTTACCCAAAGGATAAGAAATCAACCAAAGTACTGCATTTTGAATGAAGTAAATTAAAACATATAGGCATGAAAAAGGAAACCGACCAGAAATGCATAGAATAAATGCAATTTTGCACATAAAAGAACACGGGACCTCTTAAAGATCGCCATTCATGTGGATGCTACACCGCGGATCGCCATTGCTAGTACAGTATAGTATGTGAGCACGACATAACACTGAGTCAGTGTGTATTACGCACCATGATGGGCAAGGCGTACGCAAGACGGCACCGCGTGTGTCTGATTCACGATTCCGAACCACCTAGTATAAAGCCCTTCGCACACAGAGCCGACTGGACCCGATCCGACTGGTCTTTATTCATGCTAGAGTTTCGCTCGGTCGGAGCCGATTCAACATGTTGAATCGGCCTCGATTAATCTCCGACTGGATCTTGACCGGCAAAAAAAGGAGTCCTGAGGCAACGCATACTGAGCTTGAACAGACTGAAAACCAGTCGGATCGGGTCGAGTCGGCTCTGTGTGCGGAGGGCTTTAGTGTGCCGAGTTGTGTCAACTTGAATGTATAACAATTGTATCGCAAGATGAACTTGAGAAGCTTGATAAAACACCAAACCGATTATCAACAAAGTTTCTCCCTCCGAAACTCTGTCTTAATGTAAAAAATTTTATTTTTTTACCCTTTTTTCTAAATTCAAACAGTTTTGTTACTCTTTTTTTTACAAAGCTTCCCTTCAGCGCTCTTTGAAATTACATTTTGGGACACGCGATGCATCATTTTATACGTGTTATTTTGTTCACATGAATTTAAACTCGATTTTCTATGCACCAGACTCCATAAGTCTCGTACGGTAATGAAATTGAAAGTTGACAAATTGATGTTACTGACATTTAGATGACGAAAGAAACAACATTTTTTTCTTCTTTAAGATAGGACTGTACAAGTATTCAAACATTTCTTCTCTTTTTTGCAGCGCTTTTTGAAATAACAAATTATAAGCACCTGCAATTCATCACATTTCGTGCTATATTTGCCACATAACTTTGCATTTATACCGACTGACATTGGCTTTCTCTAAAATATCCGTTCGTTAATAAAATTCCAAATCGATTTAATGGATTTTTTTCGACGACAAAAGAAGATAAAAGATCAGATTTCGCAGCGCTCTTTTCTTACCTTGTTGTATTCGTATTGACAATAAAATCATGGGACAGGTTTCGGTTTTTCAAATTTCCCTTTCGTTACAAAGATATGTACGATTGAAGTGTTCAGATAATAAAAACTCCGTTGGAGTTTTGAAACCGTGTACAAAGTGAGTGCAGTGAGTTAGTGAATATCACTTTGCATTTTTGCTCATTACTCGGCCATGCAACGTCCATTTTACTTGACATTTTCACATAATACCCTGTGGACATCAGATAACAACAATATACATTGCATCAACCACTCATCACTTTTTGCACATGTCAACAAAGTTACTAGATCCCTTTAAAATTACATTTTGGTACACGCAATCATTGCATCATGTTTCGTGCTATTTAGTATTGTGTCACATAACTTTGAACTCGATGTTCAAAATTTAATATATAGTCCTTGAATTTCTGTAAAAAAAAAGACGTCCGTCCATGATAAAACCAATGTTTTTTGTCCATATTGGTATTTCGATATATAACCAGAAATTTTTTTTTTTTAACACATATTAAAACTTGAATGATTTGTATGCTTATTATATTTTGTCTTCTTCTTTTTTCCCTCTCATGTTGTATATGTCTAACTTATGTAGGTAGGTCTTAATTCAATTTCATATATTCGGTGGCAGCATTAATAAGGCTATTTTGCTCTTTCTAGCTGTCTCCTCATTCTCATAATTGTATTTATTTGTTGTTAAATTTTGTAAATTGTGTTGTGATTTGTTAATGTTATTGTTTTTATGAGATTTGAAATAAATGATCAATGACAAAAAAAGGATAAAATCCTGACAGTCGCGTAGGATGTTGGACATTGGTAGTGTTTTTAACGTTTAAAAAGGCACTAATAAAGGTAATAAAAAACAGATTACCCGCAGTCTAAATCTTGCATTTCGTGGGTATTTCTCGCTATTATCCATGTAAAGTTATACCAGTTTGCCCTAGCTCTGACAATCACTGGTACGTTTGACTGTGTAGGTCATTATGGCGTTATAAAAGGCAACTTAAACTTGTTTTACCCGCGGATTAAACTTTTCATTTTGTGTATGTTTCTATAAACCGCTCTCTCTCTCTCTATTACCAATTAGCCAATCTAGGGTCATTCTATATGCATGTAAAACGCTTTCAAACTTTTTGATTTCTTAGCTTGCCAAAAGGCAAGGATAGAATTCATCGTTAATGCGTTAGAATTTGAAGGTGACGTGCAGGGATGTTATTGACATTTTAGAAGGAAAAAAACAACGAAAAATCAACTCAATTTGTTTGTTTTCATCATGCTTATTCCCCGCAGATTACGTATCATTTTCTCGCCGCAATTCGAAGAAGTAAAGACGAAAATCATCGCATGCTTGTTTGTTTGAATATCCCTAAAGATTCAAATGAACTTCAAAACGTCAAACGGTATGCACAATTATACAGTACGTGATGAACCTCGGGCTAAGATTTCTTGATAATTATACGTTTTATTTGTCATATTGTCTCCTAGAACAGTCTTAGCTCTTTTCTCTTAGAAATTATTGCAATTCCCTCAGAGTCATGGCATGGTACACCGGGCTCCCGTAAGCAAAGTGTTAATAACTAAATAAGACATTGGTCCCCGTCAAACTTATCCGAGATCAGACATGACTAGTAACGGCCAGTGCAGGTATTATTATTAGCAGGTAAATAGCAGGGAATCGCAGGGAATCTCAGAAACTCATGCAACTAGTATAAGGCTGAGGTCGTGGGTACATTGTATGCCATGCAGTGCACGATTCAGTGGTCGCATGACTCTGCGACCGGAAGTGTGACGTCACATACCTATTCCACTCGTAAGTACGACTGCATGACTCGCAGAGCCAGTCGTAAGAGTTTTGACATTTTGAATCTTTCTCAACTTTTACGCACGAGTGCATCCAAAATATGCAACATACTCCATTATGAGTGCATGCTATGGTAGAAAACTAAAGTGCGCATGCCCCGATCGCGTAGGTGAGGTCGTGTAGTATAATATAATATACTTGATTTATATAGCGCCTAATATGATTGATAATCATCTCTAAGCGCTTTACAATGATATTATTATCCCGTTCATAGGATACAATGCAAACCAGCACACATTGTGTGCACCATCTCCACTCCCTGGGGAGCATTCCTTCCAAGCGGCTCATGGGCATTGAGAAGATCGTTCACATAAAGGCTTTCACCTCCTACCGGGTACACATTTATACACCTGGGTATAGAGCAGCAATGTGGATTAATAATGTCTTGCTGAAGGACAAACGTGATGGGCATACTCCGGGTTCGAACTCGGGATCTCCCGCTTGGAAAGCGAGCGCTCTACCAGTCTTGCCACACCACATCAACGTATGCCGTCTGGTGTCGCGCGACCGGTCGTACGACTCCGTTTGTCTCAAGATTTGTATGAGCGAGCGGAACGTATAGCATACGGTGGGCTTAATCTATAGAATGGGCATGTTTAAAAACCTGTCCCAGCGATCGAAAATCGGCACGTGGATCTTACAATATTGGTCGTACGTCGGTCGTACGTCGGTCGTACGACCATTCTCAATCGGTCTTGCACGATCGGATCATTCTTCAGTCGCACGATATCGCAGCTGATTATGTCGACATGCACTGACTGTAGTGTAGTTGCTCGACTCTGTATACGACTTACGATTTGTGGTGTAACTATAATAATATAATACGACTTGTTACCATACCAGTCTCAGAACAATCGTAGAACTTTCTTTCATTGTCAATACACAACATTACCATTATGGAATAGCTTCCTGCACTAAAACATTATCTGCCTGGGGCCTGTTTCATTAAAGGCACTTAGTTAAGACCGTTTTAACTGTCACGTGACTGATCTTCGGACCAGTGGCGTAGCTAGGATTTTTTTCAGCGGGGCACTGGGGGGTCTTACATTTTCGTGGGGTGGGGGGGGGGGGGGGGGGGCACAATATATAATTCTACTTTTCAACTGTTCGAGGTACATGTAGCTGAAATAGAGGCAACATAATAGTCAAGTACTAGTATTCTTCTGTGTAATTTTTTTATGAATATGTAAATTGAAGAAAAATCAATACACTAGAAAAATGACACAAATTACAGGGTTGCCAACTTTGAGCCAGAGGTGAGAGTGAGACATTGCGAGGGAACGAAGCGACTGAGCCTGGGGGAGGGTGTGGGGGGGGGGGGGGGACACGGTAGGGAGCTTTTGCATTTTTGGACTTGAAGTTGTGCAATCTGGTGCATACCTAGATAGGAAATTTGGGCTTAAGATTGATTGTACCTGGGGAAGCGTGTTATGATTTGATCGACCAGAAAGTTTTAATATATTTTTCACGAAGATAATTGACACACTAATATACACACTAAATATGCACCCCAACACGCACAAATATTGTATTTAGTGTTATACACAGTTCCAACATAAACCATATGCCATTTATTATGTATGATCCAACAACATAGCCTACAGCCAAGAATGAGTCCCGAGGGAGCGAACCCGGGCCGATTAGTGCGAAGAGCGGAGCCCTAAACTTGGTTGGTTGGATATTTTGGTTTTTGCGGACGCGTTCAATCAATTATGATTATTTACGTCTGGGACCGCCCGTTATCGTCACCATCCGATAGACGCGACCAAGATTCGAACCCGGGCCGATTAGTGCGAAGAGCGGAGCTCTGACCACTAGACCAGATCACCTCTTATTGAGGGGCCGACAAAACAAAGAATATATACTGTGATCCAACGTGACATTCGCGCTTTTCACACAATGTCAGCACCTATCACACTGTGTATCACGGTGTGAGCACGTACACTTTTTATCACATAAGAACAAAATAATGCTTCACATGGTGGTTAGTGTGCTCAGAGTGTGGTCACGGTGTGTTCACAGTGTTTATCACATTGTGACGAGTGCTGACACTGTGAAGAGGCGCGAACTTAACATGGTCCTCACAGTGTGTTCATAATGTGATCTACACTGTGAAACAAACTGCTTTAATACAAAAAAAAATGATAGGGATGCCGTATTATCTCCCTTGTTCAAAATCATGACCTCCGCCCCGCCCACACCCTCGTCCCGCCTGCCCACGTCTAGTTTAAAGGTGATTACGCCCCTATACTTGTTTGATATACGGGAGGGATTATATTTCTATGACTTTCCGTGCGGTCATTCTCGATTTGGCAGGCGTCGGGCCAGGTAATTCATGTAATCAGCGGCACGACGATTTTCGCACGAAGCGGCCTAATCCCATCGGCACGTATAAGTAGCCAGGACAATGCCCCTTCGTAATTATTATTATGACCGTGCTCCAAAACAACATTGTAAATGTTATATCAAGAAGTTATATTGTTCGGCTCAGTTATATAGTTCATTTTAAAAAGCATTGGACAAATAATATGATTGATTTGGTATATAATATTAATCATTAATTGCGTCAATGTTCAATATGAAGGAACCACCAAACCCGAAACATCATACAAAACAATACAGCAACAACAGCAGCAACAACAACAATAGCATGCAGCAACAACAACAACAACAACATTATGGTGTTGTGAAACAAAAGCATACAATAATTGGCTTCGTATGATTTGTGAAGGAATTTGTCAAGGGGTTGACCTCCGTACGGCATAACATGTACTAAACTGCTACAAAACAGCAAACAGTTACATGTATAATATGATAAGATTGAACGAAATCATCTTCTGTCCGATTCAACTCATTCATTTGTCTGATTAATGTGTGGACAATGCCATCAAGAATCGCAGTGTTACCAAAAACATCTCGGTAATTACCAATCAGAACATATCATTTTGATGGATTCAAATGCCAAAAGAGTGTTGTTTTTGTGGTAACACCGTGTAGTGACAGTTTGTCCCCGTTTGCTAGGAATCGCCCGCGTTCCATCCCACGCTCACGTGATTTGCGTCTGTTCATTAGTAAACCATCAGCACGAGGGTGTTTCACAAAGATTGAAAGTTGAACTTAGCTCTAAGGTGGACCTAACTTTTTATGGAAAGCCGTTATAGTTTTTTTTTTGTAAAATTGTCGGAACAGTTCTTTTAAAAGGCATACATTTTGATTGAAATTAGTAATCGTTATCAAGGAGTGTTCAAGTTATTGATATACATTTTTTGTCTCAAATAATTGTATTTTGTTTTGCTTTTGAATATGTTTTTATTCCAAGGCTACAAATGGTTTTCCATAATGGTTAGGTCCAACTTAGAGTTAAGTTCAACGTAGAACCTTTATGAAACAGCCCCCTGGACTTGATCATTTGCCCTGAATGTATGCACTAGTGAATGTGCTGTGGGAGTTATAGACATTAAGAGCATGATGACATCTAGGATGTCCATAGGCGTAGGAGCACAATTTTCTCAGGGGAGGGGGGGGGGGGGGGGGCTTAGGTCTCTTGCCCGAATAATTATACTTCCCATTTCAGCTGACAAGCAAACTAAAAAAAAGTATTCGCCTCTTCGATGCCCGAAAATGATTTTATTCGAATATGGGACGGTTTTGCCCGAAAATGACGTTGTACTGGCCTAAAATGACAATTTGCCTGAATGTAACAAGACACTGCCTGAAAATGACATGAGTTTGCCAGAATATGACACGGTTTTGCCCGAATATGACATGCTTTGCTCGAATGTGAGGTGCTTTTTGCCGGAATGTGATGTGTTTTCCCAAAAAAATATGGTCGTTATCAAAACTCCAGGGGGGCTGCAGCCCCTTCCGCCCCCGTCTTCTACGCCTATGAGGATGTCTAGGAAAACAGCGTCACTGGTCCGTGATTGGCTCCCCAGAGTATGCGGAATCAAGCGGAAAGACGATTGCGTCTGGTGAATGTGAGAAGGGCCTTAAGTCGATTTTTAGCTAAATTGAGTTAATACGTCTACCATCGGCGGAGCCTTCTCTACATGATGTTAATTGTTCAGATGAAATTTAAACGGAACATTGCACAAACTAAAGTACTAACATACTAATGGAGAGCTAGATTGATTTATACATAGCTATAAACCTGTAAACATAATTATTTCTGAAGGTGACTGAGCACCCTTCTCGTTCTCAACCGATAATAATATTGTCTATTAAGACACGGATGTGTAGAGTAGTATACCCTAAAATTGCGTTACAAAATCCCTGAGTGACGCAGATTCTGTTCAATGACCCCTCCGTAACGGCATTGGGGGCAAGTCCGGGAGCAGTGTATGGACTGTACGAACATGGTGTGATGGCTTATTGGAAAGAGCGTCCGCCTCATAGATACGATGTCCAGGGTTTGTTTCCTGGCCAGGGAAAACAATTCTACAAAAACATTGTATATAAAATGCCTGATAGCCAAGCGCTTGTCATAGGAAAACGGAAGTGAAACGCATACACATATTTAACAGAGGACTTACCCCCTTATGTATCTGCCACTATTTTTAGTGAAAGCTACATAGAGCACTTTCAAAATTGATGTAGACGCCGCCTATATGTATCTAAAGAAACTGGATTTTGGCTGCAACTTTGACTTAGTATGTATATGTGAATAGCAACATGCAAAAAACTCCCATTCTGACACAGTATAGGTCAAAGTGTTATAAAGATGTGAGACCGCATTGCGGCATTGGAATGGGGTACGGTATGAAACCCACAACTCGACCAGTATTTTGTCGGGTCTCCAACTGCATTGTATTGTTGAACTGACTGTACATCCCTCCGCACACAGAGCCGACTCGATCCGATCCGACTGGTCTTCAGTCAGGCTAGAGCCGGTTTCGTTCAGTCGTAGCCGATTCAACATGTTGGCAACGTTTTTTGTTTCCATACGATTTTACAATTTGGAAGTTCGGTCAGAACCTCCCAGGAAATATCCGCAACTCTCACGTTACATGTGGATACAATTGTGGTGTTGTGTGACATTTACAATCCTGACGTTATAGGTTCATTCTGGTCCCGTAATTATTCAAATTAATTCAATACCATCAGAAAAGTACAGAAGAAAGTAGAAGTAAAATTAAAGCCTTGGGCTACCTTCAAAAAGGGATTGTCTCGACGCCTCAAAATCAATTTCAATGATTTTCCGGTGTGAGGGATGCGTAAATTGCATGCTTTGAACACGTGTGAAAAACGTGATTTGTTTTTTCTTCTAAAAGCACTTATCAGTAATAAGTCCCTTTATTGACTGACAAAATCAGAAGAAGAACAATTATATTAATTTGTATAAACCAAATTCCTTTATGATATGTTTATGTATCCTCTCTCTGCATTTCTATAATTTACTTAAACTATGCCTTTCAATTTTATAATAATGTCTAATTTTTGTACATTTTGTGGCTAGCTCATTGATTGTTATTTTCATTTTCCCTTTTGTTATCATTTGCTGAAACGAAAAGGAATTTGGTTTGTACAAATTAATATAATTGTTCTTCTTCCTTTTTATCGTTTGCTCACATAACACTTACGTCAGTGAAATTCGATGGTACAGACTTATTTTCAGAACATCTTTTTTGTTTCGTATTATCAATTTTCTTCTTCCTACGTGTTGTGTTTCATAATAAACAGACTATAACTTGCTTTCTCCCGTTTTGTATTACACTCAGCATAAAAGAAACCAGACACTTATATGGACATTTTAGCTTTAATACGCGACACTGTCCAGTGTCTTTGTAAGGATTATATTTTGTTCTTCGCACAGCAATAACAAATTCAATATTGGTTTTCATATAATTTAATACAAAAAGTAATTCCATATCTTGTAATAGAAGGGGAGTATTTTGTAGGTGGTTAAATATATCTTGTATCCTTTGTAGAAATCCACAAGGACGTGGAAATAAAATTGTTTTAATTTACTCGTTTTTAAGCAATCAGGCAAACGGTTGGCAATATTTGCTATAAAAACGCACAATATACTATGTCTGTAATAACTGCTTAATAATGATGATATTATTGGTGGCTACTTATATAGGGCATTAGATTGTCCAAATAAAGTGCCATTTAAGCGATTAACATTATTTTCTGTGTCGCAATTGGAGAAAAAGAGAGGTCAAACGGTTGGCAATTATTTGCAATAAAACTTATCAACACGTAGCAATGCAGAATTTACTACGTATATGATAGCTACTTGTCATTAGATTGTCGTAATAAAATGCCAATTAAATAATCAATAACATTATTTTCTGTGTCGCAATGGTATAAAAAGAGAGTTCAAACGGTTGGCAATATTTGCCAATTAAAGGGATAGTTGAGTTTTGGTAGAGAGGGCGCTAGACTACTTATTTGTTTGTGAGGTAATGAAAAACTGAGTGTAAAATTTGAAAGAGCATAATATTTAATTAATAAAATCATCTTTGTTTGATCAAAATCGGTTCAAAGACGGCTGAAATATCCATAAATATAACAATTTGTAATAAAACTGAGGCCCCAGGTTTATTAGAACATTTTGAACCAGCTTTTAAAAATTCAAAAAAATGCTTCCTCTTTTCAAAAAGTTACAAAATAGGTATTTAAATAGTTGTTGGTTATTTCTCTATCTAATCACTATTTCAACAAAGCATCACATGCACAATATTTTATTCAAAATGGTTGAAACCGATGAGTATATAGAGAGCGCCCTCTTACGTTTTAACGGCTCTTTTTGAATGATAACATGATCTTTACTACGTCATTTGTAATTTTGTGTTCCTTTCTAGTTATAACTATTAGTTTGTAATGTAATGATGCAGGTTTTGGTTACTAAAATTCAGTTTCACTGAAACTGTACTCTCCTTACCAGAACTCAACTATCCCTTTAAACGATTAACATTATTTTTGGTGTCGCAATTCGAGAAAATAAGAGGTCGAACGGTTGGCAATTATTTGCAATAAAACTTATCTGATCATAATAAACAATCGTCATAAGATATGAAACTACTGCTTCATGAATAGGTGACATTAGTGACATAATAATATTGCATGGGAAGGTGTTGTGTGTTTGTTTGTTTGTGTGTATGTGTGTGTATATATGCGTATGTGTATGTGTGTATGTGTGTATGTGTGTGTGTGTGTGTTTGTGTGTGTGTGCGTTTGTTTGTGTGTGTGTGTTTGTTTGTGCGCGTGTGTGCGCGCTTGTATGCGCGTGAAGGCGCATTTGCGTGCGCGAGTTTGTTCGTGAGTGCGGCCCCTGAAAGCATATTTGGGTAAACCCCTCACCAACCTCCCCCCCCCCAAAAAAAAAAATAAATAAATAAATAAATAAAAACATTTAAAATAAATTTTAAAAATGCCCGACGAATTACATCTTCGTAAGATATGAAACAATTGACACATACAATTTGTTGGTTATTTCGTTTTTGCAGACGCGTTCAATCAATTATTTTGATTATTTACGGCTGGGACCGCCCTTTATCGTCACCATCCGAGAGACTCAGACCTGGCGAGTGATAAGCCAGTGGTGTAGTGCCGGGAGAGGGAGGGGGGGGGGGGGTGGGGGGGGGGGGGGGAGGTGGCAAGTTTCCCCAAAAGCTTTGACAAAAACAATACAAATCATAATAACCCTAACCCAATTATATATGACTTTGGCGTTTAAATCCATATTTCAATCTAAATCTCTATTAAGGGAAAACTGTTTGATGATTAAAACACGCATTTAATTGCGACGTGTATTTATGCGATGATACGCTCATCGTTAAGACTCAGAGCGCAAGCGATTACTGTATACAGGATCCTATATAATATCGATGGATCCTATGCGCGCGCGCACAGCGTCGCGAAGAGACGCTTGGCCACTAGTGACTATATTCATCGAAACATTAGAATCAGTTCGGTACCTGACGTATGCCATCTTCAGAAGATGTGAAACAACCGCCACATAAAGGTTGGTTAGTTCGTTTTTACAGACGCGTTCAATCAAGTTTGATTATTCAGGTTTGGAATCTCCATTTAGCGTCACCATCCGATAGACGCAGCCCTGGTTCGAATCCGGGCCGATACCCCCCCCCCCCCCTCTCCCCTCACCTCCCTCGGTCCGGGTTGATACCAGCACTTGTTTGTCCACATTGTATTTATTTATCGTGTGACTTTCACACATCTCTCAGTGAACTGGACACAAAGGTTGCAATTTGTTAATTTTGTCATGGGGTAACAAAGAAACTGGATCCCTTTAACTTATTTTATTAGAAGTTTGCCCGAACTGGACTCGTATCGATGTCGTGCCGCCAATGAGATACGATATTCAATTAGTTTCGGGCATTCGCACGTAGCAAACTCCAGTCGCAAATAATCTCGCAAATTATTTTGTTCGACAAACCAGCGCGGACTGTCATCGAAAATGAGGTGATAAACTTACATATTGACAGATTCATGCCGGCAGGCTGGGAACACGATCGAGCGTGTGATTTTATACTGTATTGTCAGAGAAAGAAATACATTTTAAAGGGACTGCCTCCCTTTTACAATTCGTCTGAACAGTTTCTAGTTGACGGATGGGGATGAATGTAACACACACACACAAATCAGATCACAGTCTTGTAATTTGGATTCTACGAATGAAAAACGAATGCGTCCCTCCATCAAACTATTTATCGGTCAATAAAGGAGTTTAACTAATTTAGCATTATATTAAAAGAATATTGTACTTATTTTTGTAAAGGTATTGTGAAGCCGACATTTGTAAAAGTATGTCATGGAAAAAAATCTCAAAAATGAAGAATATGTAATTACATGTAGTCAGTTTAAGCGAGGTTTGATTTTGTATAGTATTCGGTCATGCTATTGTTATTTGTGCGCGGGTCACGTAGCTAGCGCGGGTCACGTAGGGGTCACGCATAGCGTTGTGGTACTTGGTGGAATCCGTGTACGAACTTCCTCACTGGGTGAATACACGTGTAATGCACAATTAAACGCTACCTGTAGTTTTATTATTTTGAGGGCAATGAGGGCTATAACTCCACGAAAAGGAGATTTCAAACTCTAATTTTTTCAGGCATGCCGTTAAATGACATTTTCTTTCATATAAGACAATAACCTCGCAATTTTTGAAATTTGGCTTGCAAAAGAGGGAATGTCCCTTTAACAAGACAATTATAGAATTCTGTCGTGTCTGTGTAGACATTTTGCCCCTTAGCAAAAACTATCTATTTTCATGTTTTCTCGCTGTGTGTGTAGATAACTGCACCCTGAAGCACTTTGACAAAGATAGAATTGGCGCATTACAAACTTTATAAAATACGTCAGTGTCAGCTCGGCCTTCCTCACATAATACCATTGATTCTTCGATTTCTCTAATTATTGAAAACATAATTCACCTTGTGCTAAGCCTTAGGTAAAGGTTGATCTGACACTCTACAAAGAGTACTTGATGGAACATGTTTCGCGCCATCCGGATAGAAATGTTACAGTTTTATACGGTTTGTGACATGAAGACGTATAACGTTATACGATTTGCTAACCAACTGCGATCATTCACCAAGATGATTTACATGTATAGCTATACATGTAACGTAATTCGCGCAATGTGGCTTAAAGTGATAGTTCAGGTTGGTTTCGAGGGCGCTTCAAGAAATATTTTGTGAAGCAATGGAAAACTTAGTGTATAATTTAAAAAGCACACTTTGTTCGATCGAAATCGGTTCAGAAACAGATGAAATATCCACAAATATACCCAATCGGAATACAATTGTTGGGGACCAACTTTTATTCTATAATTTAAGAAAATATTTAAATTCCTTCATATTTTTAAAAATGGACCAAAATAATGAAAATAGTTATAAATTATTTTTGATCATCTCTCTGTTGACCCAACATCTCATTGACATTTTGTATTTTTTAAATGGTTGAAGATTAAGGTGTCTGGAGGGCGCCCTCTTGTGTTAACGGTTGCTTTTTGAATGAAAACATTCAGCCCTGTGTAACTTAGCAGTTTATTACGTATTATGCTATTCAATCATCATTTTGTCATCTGTAAGTGATTAATGATAACTTGCACATTTTGGTTACTAAAATTATGTTTGACCAGAAATGTACTATACCTTTAAAAGGTGACAGTTTACGCGGCGTATATGACAGGAAATCGCAATGTAAGACTTTTATATGCATGTATCCACAAACATGCATATTCATTTCGATTGTTTTAAAGATATATTCAGAAATTGAACCGCTTAGTGGAAAATAACACTTTTCACTTTGTGCTATAAGGTAAAGGACGAGCTGACACTCTACAAAGAATTTCAAAGGGCCTGAGTTTTTGGGCCGGGCGCAAGTTGAGCCACTGATGAGAATTCGGGCCATTGGTTTCAACCATTTAAAATAAAATATTGTGCATGAGATGTTTTGTTGAAATAATGATGAGATAGAGAGATAATCAACAACAATCTAAAAACCTCTTTTGTAAATTGTTGAAAAGAGGAAGCACTTTAGAAAAATGTTAACGGCTGCTTCAAAATTATCGAATAATTGTGGGGCCCCACAATTCTTAAAAATGGATATGTTTATGGATATTTCAGCCATTTCTGAACCGATTTTGATAAAATAAAGTTTATTCTGTCATTAAAATTGTATGCTCTTTCAAATTTTACACTCAGTTTTTCATTATCTCACAATTTTTTGTTTTTGTGTTGCGCCCTCTATACCAAAATTCAACTATCCCTTTAACTAAAAGGACAAGGCCTGCCAACATTGTTTACTACCACCAGACCCCAACATAAAACTTCTGCAATGGTTACCTCGGGCATAAGTTGATCCTTCCGTTGAAATTTTACCGGGCTGGTATTAACTTAAAGGACAAGGCCTGCCAACATTGTTTACTACCAGATCTCAAAATATGACATTTTAGAACAAAATTTAAACAAATACAAAATACAACTTTAGAGGGATTACAATCTGAAAAAGGAATAAGAAATAGGACACGCGACAGGTGATCCGTTTCCCTAAGGAGATGCGCCCACAGATTCGATGTGAAATAAACGTAAGGTTGTTGTTACAACAAAAGTGACAATTCCCATCTCTCTCTCTCCCTCTCTCTCTCTCTGCATACATTTCTCCTCTCTCACGTTCTATCTTTTTGCTTTCCTTCCTTCCTTCTTTCTTTTCTTCTTTCCTTCCTTTCTTATTTGTTGCTGTCATTCCTTCCTTTCTTCTTCTTTCCTTCTGTCATTTCCCCTCTTTTTCCCTCACGCCAGACGGTTGGACATGAGATCGAATAGCAGGAGAAAAATATACGGAAACTCTTGCCAATAACACAATTGTTGGTAATAATTGGTAAATTTGTTGTCACAGGGGCCGATTGGTAATTAAAAGAAGAGATGTTTTTCAGATTCGTAAACCAGACGTAAAGCCCGGCGGAGACAGAGCAGACTCGACCCGATCCGACTGGTTTTCAGTCGGATCGGGTCTGTGATCATTGCATTAGCACTCCCATTTTGCCAGTCAGGGGCCAGTTGGAGGTTAGTCGAGGCCGATTCAACATTTTGAATCCGCTCCGACTGCGCGAAACAGACTCTAGTCTGACTTTAAACCAGTCGGATCGGATTGGTTTGTTTATTCATAATTCTATGGCGGTGGGCTTAGCTTAACGCGCGGTGCCATCTTGCGAACAATGCGCACCATGCGAAATGCGCGGTGGTTTGTAGTGCGCACAAACTAGCCTAGTTACAAATGGCAAACCGCGGTGTATAGCATTTAGAACACTGCCCTTCATGCAACCCCACGCATGACAACTATTATGTTAATTCCAAAAGGCACTAAATCTACTTTCCATAACAAATATTGAATTAACGATATCATTACGTATAGTTATCTAGAAATCCAATTTTTAGGACAAAATATTAACAATCAAAACCAAAATATGGAACGTTCCATTTCCATATACCCATGTATGTGTACAATAGTTGGACAAAGAAACCTAGTATTCTCAGAATTTGGAGAAAAAATAGATTAGTGCCTTTTAGAACCAAGCTTTTCAAATACGGTTCTAGCTATTAAGAGATAAATCCAGCAGGTGCCACCCCCTTACGGGGCCGTCACATATCCAAAACGGAGCCCGCCCGACTTCTCTGCGAGCTCAAAAGGGCATTTTCGCCAGGAATACGGCCGGTGTCTGCTCGATCACTGCGGGCTCCGCCTCGTTTTTTAGGGGTCAGCCAATTCAGCGATTTTCGCCCAACTCCTTTTATCTCCTGACGGGCGCCGGATTTCTGATCCCTGATGTTCATAGGGTTCTCCCGAGCCCCGTCCAATATGTGACAGGGTAGATTTCAAGCGAAAAATACGCTCGACTCCCTGGCGGATTTGAAATTCGGCGACTCTCTATAGCGATCTATACATTCGGCCGGGGTCCGGTGGATTTGTGCCGCAGGCTTTTCCCCGCCCCCTCAATTTGTATCTCTATGACGTCAGTGGTTCAGCCCCATTGTCGAGGTGGTCGACGCAGAGGGGATCGAGTTCCATGGCAGTTTCCGACTTCAAAGATCCCGACATTTTGTGGGGGAAAGCCTCGTACAATTTCCCAAGTCATAAACATTTCCACTGTTAATGATCTATCAGAAATTTCTTTCAAAAATAATCGACAGTGTTCATTTATTCTCTTCCAATTAGTTGTCTAGGAACCAGGGTGTGTAACACACATATTCAAAGTTGAACTTAACTCGCAAGTTGGACCTAACTATTATGGTAAGCCGTTAGTTTCTTTGTAAAATTGTTGGAACAGTTCTTTTAAAAGGCCTACATTTTGATTGAGGAGCCTTGAAGTAGTTGATATAAATTTGTGTTGAAAGTTTCAAATACTTGTCTTTTTCGGCATTTGAATATGTTTTATTCTAAGGCTACAAATGGCTTTCCATGTCCAACTTAGAGTTAAGTTCAACTTAGAATCTTTGTGAAACACCCCCTGCACTTAACAGTGAGTATGATTTCAGTAGTTTATATTATACTCACACGCATTTTTATTATGATATCGAGTCGCTTCCCGTGTTTCGCTGGAAATGTCAACTCGGTTGTTACATTCACCAAATTTCACTCTACTCTCTGAATGTAATAAAATCATAATTAATCGTGATATACGGCAATCTGTTCCCATTTTCTATCATGTATACATATATGCTCCATAAAAATGCTCGCAAAATTTACCGCTTGTGCCAGTCGTTTTGTGTGTGCTATATAAAACAGTCAAGACGATGTTGCGTATTAAAAGCGAATCAAATTACGTTCCTGACTTTGCCCGACTTTTAAAGTGATAAAATTAAAGCTATATAGTCATGATGTAAGACAGTACTGGAACTTGACATGTTTATCGTTTTAAGAATTGTTTGGCAGTGACGTATCTGTAGGGGGTGGGGGAGGGGGACGAGGGGCACTTGCCCCCACTGATTCGATAAAAACAATACAAAGCAAACAAGAGGGTATTATGCAATTATATTACGTATGTCCAGCCTCTGAAACTAGCAGACTATTATCATGAAGAGTCGCTTTTCCGTGTTATGCTTATTGATAAGATGTCCATAACGAATCTGAAAAAAAAAATCATATTTAAGCTCCTTTATTATCGATGTGATGAACATTAAAATGTATTTCTTTATTTCATGTTTACTATTTCTATTTGTTTAATAATATTCAATGATAATTGTTTTCTCAGTATTTTACATAAACAAATAGTAAACGTTCACAATGCCTCAATTGAAGATTTCGTGTCTAACAAATATCAACTCGAATGTCCCATCAATTGGATAAAACAACAGATTTTTAATGTGATATAAATCACAGTCCATTACGAGGTGATGAACTAAATCAAACACAAACAGTAACTACCCCCTAAACAAATGCTTATAATTTCATAACCCATAAATGTCTCAAGCTATAATTTTACCAAAATATTTCTACAGTTGTTATGAACATTTTGTGTGAAAATCATAGATATCCATTACTTCATGGCTGAAAAAGCACAGATTTAAAACAAAATGACCCACTTTCAAAAGTCACAAGAACTTGCGCATGCCTGTACATTGTTGTGAAACAGCACATGTGGCTGCATGCATGAATTATGGTTTATGAAACAATGCGGATTGAAATTCCATCCATTCTAATTTTTTAATGGCACATGATTGTGGCTAAATGCATTAATTGTAAAACAGTGCAATTATAAATTTATCTTGATATATGACTAATTCTCTTAAATGTGTGCTTACTCAATCGTGGATAAATTGTTACCTCTCATTTTTACAGATTGTTTTCCTAACTACCATAGAAATATTTTGGCGAAACAAAATCTTGAAACGATTCTTGGTTATGAAATTATGAGCTATTGTTACTTTTTGTGTTCGGTTTATATTGCTCATTCTAGATGTAATTGGTATACGATTTGGTTGAAAGGGTTAAAAGGGGTAGAGGAAAACAAAGTATATAATATCCAAGAGCATTTTATTTTCAATGAAAACAAAAAGTTTCTTAAATAAATCTCAATTAACTACCCCGTGTTGAGCAAATAAATTGATCCCTCCTAGTTTTTCTTTCGAAAGCCTCATGAAATGAAACAGTTTACATCCTTTATTAAGCACGATTATTTTCCCCGTTGATCATGAAAGAAAAGTTTACCATCTAAACAGTGATACTTGAAAAAACATTTTAGAAATACTGCGTTTGAACCCTTTGAGTCACTTCTGAAGTTGTAAAATAAAACGTCGCTTAAAACTAGTAAATTTAAATTCCTAATTAAGGACGACGTTCCCCTAATCATCGTGTGAGAATATATTGCTTTTTCAGCATAGATACTTCAAAAGTTCATATGATAGAAATACACATCGGGTTACTGATTGGTATCGCTTTTTAATTGTTGCTAAACGTCCATTCGGATGTCGCATAAAACGAATCGATTTATGTTCGCACTTTCCACTTTTGCCGTCAATTCTTTGGTTACAGTCCGTTATTCCGAAGGTTCGTTATTCCGAAGGTTCAGTTATTCCGAAGGTTCGTTATTCCGAAGGTTCGTTATTCCGAAGGTTCGTTATTCCGAAGGTTCGTTATTCCGAAGGTTCGTTATTCCGAAGGTTCGTTATTCCGAAGGTTCGTTATTCCGAAGGTTCGTTGATCCGAAAATAAAATCGGGTTCGTTATTCCGAAGGTTCGTTATTCCGAAGGTTCGTTGATCCGAAAATAAAATCGGGTTCGTTATTCCGAAAATTAAATCTGGCTTGTTATAATACTATAGTTTGTGTTTTGTTTATTTAATTTACAGCCTGCATTAAGCATACCCCTCCCCCTTTCCCTCCCTTGGCCAGACCAATCAAACATTTAAGTTAATTTTATCTCTTTATATGAAATTATAGCATTATAACAAACCCAAATTCATTTTCGGATTAACGAACCCGATTTCATTTTAGGAATAGCGAACCTTCGGAATAACGAACCTTCGGAATAACGGACCTTCGGAATAACGAACCTTCGGAATAACGAACCCGATTTCATTTTAGGAATAGCGAACCTTCGGAATAACGAACCTTCGTAATAAAGAACCTTCGGAATAACGAACCTTCGGAATAAAGAACCTTCGGAATAACGAACCTTCGGAATAATGCAACAAATGTTCGGATTAACGAACCCTATTTCATTTTCGGATTAACGAACACTCAGGTATAGGAAATGTGCGTGTTCGGAATAACGAACCTTCTGAATAACGAACCTTCGGAATAACGAACCTTCGGAATAACGAACCGCACCCAATTCTTTAACACCTCGGTAGTTAGGGCTCGCGTGTTAGTGCGTTAAATCAATGACATCTTAATAACTTGGTAGTGTGAGCGTTTAGCGTGGAATAAATGGCAATTCTGAAGTGTTTAAGACATTAATTATCGTGGGGATTGTCAGACCGTAGCACTCCTAAATGTCCGATTGCGTTACGAGGTTGTAAATCACAAATTATCGTTAAAATAATAAACAAACGATAAATACAACAAAGACATTGGTAGTACATGAGTACGACTGTAACACCTCTGGAGAAAGTGTTAATTATGTTTGACTGTTTTTATTTTTTATTTATTTACATTGAATTTAATTGCACCATGAAGATATGAAACCTAGTGGCAATGATAAGCATTAAAGGGGTAGTTCAGTTTTGGTATAGAGGGCGCTGCACGATATAATTTTTTGTGAGATAATGAAAAACTGAGTGTAAAATTTGAAAGAGCATACAATTTTAATGGCAGAATAAACTTTATTTGATCAAAATCGGTTCAGAAACGGCTGAAATATCAATACATATATCAATCAGAATAAATCTTGGGCCCAGATGTATTAGATGATTTTTTTTAAATTACAAAAATGCTTTCACTTTTTAAAAAATGTTCAAAAGAGGTCTCTCTATTTAATCATTATTTCAACAAAACATCACATGCATAATTTTGTATGAAAAATGGTTGAAACCAATGTTTTTTTTAGCGAGCGCCCTCTTGTGTTATAATGGCTCTTTTTGAATGATAGCAGGCTTTTTACTTAGTCGTTTGTAATTTTCTATAGCTTTCGAGCATGAATAGAGTTACTACCATTAGTTTGTAATGTTATTGTGCATGTTTTGGTTACTTTTACCAAAACTGTACTTACCCTACCCCTTTAATTTTATCGTAGTAACGTGGACAACTGAGAAGATGATTGTGAGAGAGGAAGAAGAGAAGAAAATAGGAAAAGAAGATATAAAGGTATGAAGGGTACGTAATAGAATATTACAGATCATTAATTAATACATTTGAAAGTCTTACGTAACTATTATACAAGTGCGCCGTTTCGCTTACTAAAAGGTAAACAAGGGTATATGCGTACTGGTTATTTCTGGATTCTGGTAAGTTTTTTGGTTGGTTTTGTATACTCAGTACAATTTTAGTAAGAACCTATACAAAAACAATTCCAGGATTTCACTCTCCCAATGGAAACTGTGTTTTCGGTAGAAAAGCAGCTTTGGCAGCTTTCAAAAGATTCGTCTTTATACCTCGATGAATATTTATCAAAAGAAAAGCGGGAAAAGAAGACAAAGATTTGTGCCTGCATATTAAAGGGATCTTGTTTGGCAAGTGCAAAAGGTAATGCATGTTTAATAAAATGTGTATTGGAGTGATCTGATATGTCCACAAAGTAATGTGTGAAAATGTCAAGTTAATTGGATGTTTTTTGGCTGAGATATGAGCAAAAATGCAAAGTGATATTCACTAACTCATTATACTTACTTTGTAGACGGCATGAGATTATCCCGTAGACAATTTCATATCTGAAATCATACATATCTTTTGAACGAAATGGAAATTTGAAAAACCGAAATCTTTCCCGTGCTTTTATTGTTATCATGAATATGATAAGGTATGAGAGGACCACTTGAGTTCCAAGTAAGTTGGATTTGGACAATGTTATGAATAATATTTTAGCAAGGAGGTATACTTTCGTATCTTGATTTGACTTCCAAGAACAACAAACGTGTGTAACTGCACTGACTCCAATCAATCCAAGCCTTATATTATCGTTTATCATGCATTTATTGTCTTGAAGTTTAAATAAGCTATTTATAGTTATTGATTCGAAGGAGAGTTTGAAATCTTTTGCAACGGTGTTTCTGACCTTACTATTAAACAGTATAAATAATCGCATCAAAAATAATCTATGTAAATTAAAGCAAAAGTTGGAGAACGAAGGAATTATATCTCAAAACTTGACAGCTGATTCAAAGAAGACGTAACAGTTTTTGTTTTTCTTTTTATGTTTTACTGTTTACTGTTTACGGTTATGCACGTCAAAAATAACCTTCGTATATTGAAGTAAAGCAGGTTGGGCATGATGGGATTATACATCTTAAAGGGCATCAAGCGTGGGGATGCTACATAGCGGGTCGCCATTTTGAACTGGGCTAGTTTGCGCGCACCGCATGACACTGAGCTAACGTGCATTACGCACCGTGCGCAACGCGTATGCAAGATGGCGCCGCGCATCTCATTTGACGAATCTGAACTACCTTTAAAATTCAAGAGCTTTTTCGAAGTAAAGGCATCACAGTTTTTTTTCTACGTAAGGATTTGAGATTCAAGAAAGTTGCTAACTTGGGAGAGGTCGAAAAGATTGATCGAGGCTTTGTCACGATGGGGGACATGGCAATGTGAATACTCGAAAACACCTGTTTGTCTCATTATGAATTCATACAAAACAAAATTCTGCTTAAAGCCAAATACCAGTTTTGGGAAAGATACCGAAAACATCTATATTGGCCAAACGAATTGATCAATATTGTTGAATAAGTATTTAAAAAGGGCTTGTGTGGTAACATTCCGAACCTAGGCATCGTTATGCAGAAATATCGGAAGAAATCCAATGGCCGCCCGTGAAATTTATAAATCCACCGCACGTTCGCACCTGTCCGCGCCGCTAGCGCTGGGCTGGAGATATCGACAAGCCCGCATACCGGAACACGTGGAGACCACGTGAGGTCTTTTGCACGTAGCGTATGCGCGATTCCGCGGTACGATTTACAGTAAATCACTTTATAATTTTGTAAATATATCAATTAGTAGGCGGTTTCCTGGCCAAATTTGTATAATCCCATATTGGTAAAAAATTATATTCTTTCACATGGTTGGTAATAAGAGCGTACATTTAATTTTTGTGTGAGGGGGGGGGGGGGGGGGGGGCGTTTCCCACTACTGTCATTTACATTTGAAGAAGTGATAGAGGAACTCATTTCTCTTCTACCACCACCCCCCCCCCCCCCCCCCCCCCATTCTTCCGCCTCTCCCCCAGTGCCGTAGCGGAGTCGGACTGATTTGAAGTATGAGGGGGTACACTTTAGTTTATAAAGAAATTTCCCCTTATTTCAACGAAAAATACAATTCTGCCAATAGAAATGATATAGGAACCATTTCTCTTCTACTCTTCTACTCTTCTATGTTGTCCCCTTTTACTTTCTGCGCTTCACTACTTAGACACCTCCTGAGAGGAACAGTATAGTTTTCAGATCAATATTTCATGACAAAATCTAGTGTGACTATATGTTCGCCATGTTCACAGCCTGACAGCCTGACGCCTTTTCACAAGACTTCGCTTAATATTCTCCGTGACAGGAATGATTATTATGGTGTTTTCGCAACCTCAACGCGGACGGAGAATCACGCGGTTCGTGTGCAAAATCGAGAACTTCCTATAGTGACAGCGGGCCGACTGTTCTTGGGTTGAAATCTGCAAATCAGAATTACGTCGGTCATTATGCGACCGCACGATCAATCAACAACCAATCAGCGCGCTTGTAGCGAGGTAAACATTCATCACAATCGCTCGCACGTGTAGTGCACTGCCAGCTGAAACATGGATTCGAATTCGACGAATTTCAAGAGTTTTTCAAGAGTTTTTTTCTTAACTAGACTTATAACAAGCTAAGTTTAAAATGAAAATGTTTTACTAGAAGTTTAAATTAGTATAATTGTTGAAATATGATTAAAAATCCGTTTTTGTGGCTCGGTCGACGACGCGACTCGGAGACTCGTGGCAGATGTGCGCCTCTCGTGCGCACATAGTACATATACAATGCATATGTTGGCGTGTCAACAATACAAGCCAGCCATGCATTGTCTATGCATTGCCTGTGACAAGGAGTGGTGACGTCATGAAGTCTACGTACGTACGTCGGCGTTCACCGAATTAGAGAAACTGCTTGTAAACGAGAGTTGTTTGAGCGCGGCGGACGTGGCAATAGATCGCTCTCGCGTCGTTGAAAGCTCCGTATGTCGCTGAGCAAAAACACCATACTATCGAGCATGGGCAAACATCAAATGAGCAGTGGGGTCAGCCAGTGACGTAGCGCCAGGGGGTAGGGGCGGGGGCACGTGCCCTACATTAATTTAAGATAAACAAATCAAAAACATAAGGGGAAAGTGCTTTACAAAATTAAGAAATACAAAAAGTGTGCGCACAATTATTCGCGTTGGCCCCAATCAGTCCGCACACACTAACAGCGTGTTCACACACAACAATTTTTCATCCCTTAATCATGACTAAAGAATCATGACTAACGAAACGTCGTATAAAGAATCATGATTAACGAAACTAACGAACGTTCACACACACAAAAAACAAGATCCCCAAACAGATGGCATTCAGCTACACGAAACATCGTATAAGTGCGCAGTTTGCTACTGCGCAGTGTGCTGTCTTTTTTCTGTCTGCTGTCACGTTAAGCCACGCCCCGTTATACGAGTGTCGTATAGCGAATCATGATTAGCGAATCGACCGGGCGTTCACACACAAAACGAGCGTGATTCTTTAGTCAGCCCTCGTACGAAACGATGCTCAAACCCCCGTTTCGTTAATCATGATTCTTTATACGACGTTTCGTTAGTGAGCGATCAGACACACAATTTCCGACAATTTTCGTCGTATAGCTAGTCAGGAGCTGACTAAAGAATCAGCTCCTGATTAGCTATACTATGAAATTTTTGTGTGTGAACACGGGGCAAGTCTTCTCCTTCGGGCGTTCGCGTTGTATTTTTCTCCAGTCCTTTCTGACATTTAGACTCACAGCCTTATTGTTAAAAGGCTACAGACGGACGAACGTACTTACGAATTACAAGAATTAAATACCAACAACATATCGTATAATTGTAGCGATCAATCGAAAAGACATGCATTTGCCAAAAACACTCGAAAGTCGAAACCACGTACCTCGTCGAAGGCCATTTCACGGGTAACCTGGAAATTGGCAACATTATAAAGAAAGGAAATGATAGAACAGAGAATACAAATTAAGCGAAAATGTCAATAAATTCGTTACTTATTGTAGAGTTTACGAATTGAACCTAATCTGGATATTGATTGTTAGAAGAAAGGGTGACAAAAAATACACAGAGAACCGGGAAATGTATCTAGATAATGACAACAATTTCAACAACAAAATCATGTTACCCACGGAACAAACGATCGAAGAAAATAAAAACGAATTTTAGAGCATGGAGGATTAAATCAATATTCTTTAACATGATGAAGGCTGTCAAGGAAATAACCAATTAAAGGGATCTAATAACTGTGATCTAATATGTCCAGAAAGTAATGTGTGAACATTTCACGTTAATTGGATGTTATTTGGCCGAGAAATGAGCGAAAATGCAAAATGATATTCACTAACTCATTGTACTTATATACTTTGTACACGGCTTCAACGATCCCGTAGACAGTTTAACATCGGAACACTTCAATCGTAAATATCTTTTGAACAAAATGGAAATTTGAAAAACCGAAACCTGTCCCATGCTTTTATTGTTAATGTTATACGAATAATGCTGAGGTCATATTCTGGTTTTCCCCTTTTTCCTTTTTGCTATAATCGCAGAGCATTCAGTAATTCTAAAATCAATCCACTTTCCAGAAAAATAGAATCAACGTTATAACTACAATAATAATCTGCGCAACTAGTTAATATTTTTGTTAAAAGAACGCAATTAGAAACCAAATAAGGAATATTCCTTATCCATACAAAATTTCGAAATCGGACAGATTAACGCAGTTAATGAAGACAAATAATCGCCATTGGGAAATGGGCTATGTGCAAACAATGAAAGGGAAACACAGAAATAAAATATGTTTAATTTGGAATATACTAACACAAGGAATACTTAAAAAACACACGCACAAGAACACATAAAGCACACACACCCCATACACACACACCCACACACACACACACACACACTCTTGTAAGAGCATTCAATCGGGGATATGGTTTTTTCAATGTTATAAACACCTTCAAACGGGGATATGCCCGTTCGTTTAATGTTTGGCTTGTCCCCGGTTTGCTGGTGTGTAAACATGGCAATATGCGGGTTTAAAAATTCACACACATTCACTTGCATACACACACACACACTTATAATATACACCCACTATGTAAAAAAACGTGCAAAACGGGCATATAAGGGATAGCCTTAAAAAATCATAATACCATACAGTACAGCCCTTAAGACGATCTCTGAAGCACTATACCCCCCTGTTCGGAAACCGGGGATATGCCCGGTTTCCGGAATATCCCCGTTTTGCCGGTGTTTAAACTTGTGTGTATCCCCGATTGACGATTGACGATCCTTACAAACGCACACACGCACGCACGCACGCACGCACGCACGCACGCACGCACGCACGCACGCACACACACACACACACACACACACACACACACACACACACACACACACACACACACACACACACACACACACACACACACACACACACACACACACACACACACACACACACACACACACACACACACACACACACACACACACGCACACACACCCACACACACATGCACGTACATACACACATACACGCATGGACGCACACGCTCGCACAAACGCTCACAAAACGCAACACACGTGAAAAATAACCATTTATAATCGAAGCACATACAAACTAACAAATCGAGAAATAAAACATTAAAGTACTTAACAATAACCTTCGCTGCACACGTCTGCATTGTATGAAGGTTTAACAAACAAAAAAGCGCAGAGGCGTACCCAAGGGATCTATACTTCGCACAAAAAGTTCCGCAATCGAGGTTTGCGCATGAATAACTTTCCTATTACGTTATTACCATTCATAAATTTGGTATCATTGGAAAGCGTGAATCCAAAATCAGTGCATTTTGCAACATTTCACTTTTGACTTTGCCCTACATTTGGATGTAATGCACATTCCATGATAAAATATTCATAGCAAATGTTATAACAATGTAAAGGGGAGAATTCACGCTTTCTAATGATACCAAATTTATGAATGGTAATAACGTAATAGAAAAGTTATTATTGCGCAAACCTCGATTGCGGAACTTTTTGTGCGAAGTATAGTAACATTGCCTGAATCGACCAAACTCAATCACTTGCATAGTGTTTCAGTCACACCTAGTTGTTTCCTCTTAAAAGGATCTAGTAACTTTGTTGACATGTGCAAAAGTGATGAATAGTTGATACACTGTAAAATTTGTTGTGATCTGATATGTCCACTGGGTAATGTGTGAAAATTTCACGTTAAATGGATGTTATATGGCTGAGTAATGAGCAAAAATGCAAAGTGATATTCACTAACTCATTGCACTTACTTTGTACACGGCTGAAAAGGTCCTGTATATAATTTCATATCCGAATACTTCAATCGTAAATATCTTTTGAACGAAATGGAAATGGACGGGAAAATCTATAATCACGAAAGAGACGGTAATGTCCCCATTTTACTTGCTTTCACCTACTCCCCCTATAGGGAACCCTACCAACCATAGATTTGATCCCTGGCCGTGTGGGCTGCCCCTGTCTACGTCACAACACTAAGCCTATAGTGATAGATAAACAAAAACAAACTGAATATCATTTCTTGTATGCATGGACCCCACTTTGAAGCGTTAACAACAGTTTGAGGTACCCCTGTAACAAAAATGTAAAACATTCGCTTTTATTAGTGTTTTAAGCACTATCCAGAAAATAATAGTTATTTATTTATATAATATATTTCCAATCTTTTTGTCGTAAAGAGGCCATATTGCACTGTAATCCAGATCACTGAAAAACTGTCCGATGAATCAATCACGCACAATTATTATGTTTGTACGCACCGTGAGCGTGTTTATCGATCGATAAACACTGTTTATCAAGTGATAAACAGTGTTCATCAGTGATAAACAGTGTTTA